>JAJIYU010017480.1:0-11660 GCA_030144865.1 Tinospora cordifolia | reverse complement strand
TACCTGCACTTAGCAGAGTTTGCCTATAACAATAGTTATCAAGCAAGTATCAAGATGGCTCCATATGAGGCTCTTTATGGGAGGCCTTGCAGATCACCAACCTGTTGGGCTGAACTTGAAGATCATGTCCTTATTGGTCTAGATTTGGTGGAAGAAATGAACAACCAAGTCAAATTGATACGAAAGAGATTGGCTGCAGCTCAAAGTCGTTAAAAGAGTTATGTTAATAACAGAAGGAGACCCCTAGAGTTCCAAGTAGGAGATCAGTCCTCAAAAGGGAATTAAGAGGTTCGGATTCAAGGGGAAGTTATCATCAAGATTCATTGGACCCTTTCAAATACTTAGGAAAATCGAGGAATGCGCTTTTGAGTTGGAGCTACCAAATCGAATGTCCTCAGTGCATAATGTATTCTATGTACCGATGCTGTGGAAGTACGAACCAGACCCATCACATATCATACACTGGGAAGAAGTTGTACTTCGAGACAATGCAACTTACGAGGAACCAACAATTAGAATATTAGATCGTAAGGTACAGCGTCTCAAGACCAAGGAAATTCCACTTGTTAAAGTTCTATGGAAACATCATAATTTGGAAGAAGCAACCTGAGAGTTGGAAAGCTAGATGAAGAACAAATATCCAGGTCTCTTCACCCAAAATACCTAACAAAACAACATTTACCCTCCTTACAATAAATTTCAAGGATGAAATTTATTGTAAGGAGGGTAGGTTGTAATACCTAAAATTTTAATTGTCGTAATACCCGAAATTCAAGTTTAAACAAACTTTATTGGTGCATATACGTATATATAGAATTGTCGTTGATATGCAATTAATTAATTGGCATAGAAGCATATAGGGATATGCATTAATTCATATTAGACATATAGAAATGTTGGATAAATATACTCTTCTCTATCTAAATAAGAAAGTAATATTCTAATTATTAAAGTATGATATTAATATGGAAAAGTATGTGTTTAAAGTATTAATTAGATGCATTTATGAAAATTATATTTTGATTAGTGTAATAGTAATATATATAGAAAAGTATATATGCAAAGGAAATGCATTCATGAATGCAATATCTTATTTAGCATGATGTTAAGGTATGCATATATGGTAAATGATAGTTCCACATTGGAAAAATAGAAACACTAGTTGAAAGAGGATATGCATATATAGGAAATGATAGTCCCAAATTGGAAAAAGAGAAACACTAGTTGAAAGAGGGCTCTATATAAACTTCCCTACTCTACCCATCTCATTCATCCCAAAGCAAGAGTTGAAATTCTTCTTGCTCTCTCTTTGCCTCCTTCTTGACAAACTTAGTTCTTTTCTTCTTTTCTTAAGCTATTCTAAATAGCTTGCGAGGTAGTAGCAACGAAGTGCTACAAAGATTTTAGGAAGCGATCTTGATGTAAGTTTCTTTCCCTTCTTTTAATTTATTATTTTGATTTAGATCATGCTTGCTTGTTTTATTGGTTTGATTTTTTTTTGTCCTTCGCATTTATGTTATTCCATTATTATGTTGCTCATGACCAAGAGAGTATGCTCTGTAGTTACATTTTGTACAATCTTCTACATCAGAAATCGAAAGTCAAAATGAATGTTATACTGTTAGAGCTATTATTTTTTTTGAAAATACTTTATGACCAAGAGAGTATGCTCTGTAGTTGCGTTTTGTACGATCTTCTACATCAGTAATTGAAAGTCAATCTGAATGTTGTACTATTTGTGTTATTATTTATCATGCACCAATATATTGTTTATGACCAAGAGAATATGCTCTGTAGTTGCGTCCTGTACAATCTTCTACATAAAAAATTGGAAGTCAATGTTTGTGAATGTGAATGTTATACGATTGGCGTATTTAGATACTGTTAGAATATTTATTTACTATGCTCTTGCACACAAAAATAAGATTAAATAAGAGTTCAACCACATACCGGTATGGGGGCCTTTCTGTGTTCCATGTAGAATTGGAACTGGCTGTCAATACTGACACCAAAATAAAATAAGTTTCAGGAAGATCGCACTAGAGATGGGTTTGAGTTTTAGAATTGATCTCTCTCCCCAGATCTAGAGCATTGAGATCATCCCTGTTCAGTCTAAATTACGACTGAGATATTATATTGTTTGAATCGATTTAATCTCTGAAAGTATTTGATATGCTTGCATTGTTTGGTTGAAATAATGAATTAAATAAACGGAATGATTCACTGAGCTTTTTCTAGGTGGAGAAATCTTTTTATATCTCTTTAAATCAGCCACTCTCATTAAAATTCTATCTTGGGTTTGTCACATGTGTGCCCACACACAAACTTATGAGACATTTTATATGTAACTTTGGTATACATGATCATTTATCTTGCACATGGAATCATTCTTCATGGTTTCTATAGGTGTGGGCATACTTGATCATTTACATGGCACATGAGATTATTCTTCATGGTTTCAAATAATGGACACATGCCATAGAGCTTAGGGTAGGGTAAGGTGCACATGATCATGGTGTTCCACCCATGTGACTTGCACATGTTAGGGGTGGCCATGACTTCATGGGCTAAAAAAAAATCAAATAAAAATTAATATCTCCTTATTTACATGAAAATATGATTTATAACCTATAGTTTTAGAATAACATGAACCTAATGCACATTTTAAGGTATGGTTTGGCTCAAGGTGATTTTTCCTTAAAAACTTTCCTTATTTAAAACCCACTGAGGTCACTCGACAAATGAAAATTCAAATCTTGGCCAATTATTTTGATTTTCGAATATACCATTCATTTTGTTAGTTCATGTCATTTTGTTTTATTTCAGGTCATTTCGATCACCTAAAGTATCATAAATGCCAATTATTTCTAATTTGGACCCTTTGAAGGGGCATTTGGCAAATGAAATCCCTAATCTTAACCAATTGTTCTAATTTTTGAATATGTTGTCTAATTAGTTGGTTCATTTCACCTTACTTTGTTTTAGGTTGTTTTGGGTCCTTAAGGGTCACCAAGTGAAACCTCTGAAAACCTGCCAAATTTAGCCCCGAAATGAACTCGGTTTCATTTTGCATTCAATGAATAAATGATAAATTTTATTTAATTGAGTATAGAGAATTCAGGGTATTATACCATATTAGATAGGATCATTAGAGTATGGATTAAGAGTGCTAGAAACACATGATTCACAAATAGTAATGTGTTGAATCTTGAACTTCAAGGTTAAAGGCTCAAAGAAAGCTTGAAACAACACCATAAGGACTAGGAAAGAGTTAAACATCAAAGGTAGAGATGATTTCTAAGTTTTAATTTATTATTCTGATTCAAGTAATATATGCATGTATGCTTGTTAGCTTAAAAATATATCTTGAAGTGAACATGCATGCTATGCTTTATACATATTGTACTTTGTATTGAATATGCATGCTTAGAGTATATGAATGATGATGCATGACATGTGATTTATGTTACATCAAATAACATGCCTATGATGTTTACCATGCTTATGATGCTCACATGCTTATACATCTGATTTAATACGTAATTAGTATGATTTGTCACTAAAGAAAGATTCATAAAGATTGTTACCACATACCGGCGTAGTAATGGATTTCATCGCGAGTCTTCCAACCTAGACCTAGCTTGTTAATTATTTTGATTTTCTGAATTGGAATTGGGAGTTTGGATTAACCCCACTTCGTCAATGATGGGTTTGAACATCTCTTTTCTCCCTAGATCTGAAACATTGAGGCTGATTCCTTTTGATCTTAACATCAACTAATAACGAATAATTGTTTGAATCACCTAATTTATAGAAGTATTTAACATGCATGTTTTATTTGATTAAAATAATTACTTAAATATTTGGGATGATTCACTAGGCTTTTGAACACAACCCTTTTTTTATCATTTTAAGAAATTAAAGATGAGAGGTTGCGTGACTTGTAAAAGTATCACTTAGTCAATTTTATTCAAAATTTACAATTGATAAGTTTGGTCAGGCATGTTGGCCTAGTTTTTCATTGTTAGTTTCAAGGTTGTTGTATTGTAATAAGCTTAAATGTTTTATACCTCTTGAATATTGATATTTATTTTTCAAATAATGATATCAACTCATTTCGTTCAAAAATGATAAAGTGTTATGTGAAATCTATATGAGTTGACATGACATAGAAAGTCTCATAGAATTGGGATAGTGAAAAGATAGAAAGACAGAAAGAGATTAAAGTAACATTCCACCTCTCGAGTGGTCGTGAATGATGCTTGCACATGAAATTAACATAACAAATTGTTAATCATGAGGGTAGCATGGAAAATGCACCCTTCGAACTAGATTTATTAGGCCATGATGGGAAGGTGAGGTGTTACATTAAATCCAATAATGAAAGAAGTGGTTAAGGAAGTCATGAAAAGGCTGAAGGCAGGGATCATAAATGTTATCTCAGATTCACAATGGGTTAGTCCGATACTTGTGGTGTTGAAGAAAGGTGGGATGCTCATTGTCACAAATGACAAGGGAGAAACTATTGCATTGTAGACCGCTACAAGGTGGCCATTATGTTTTAATTATCAGAGTTGAATAAGACTCGTTTTAAGATGTAATACCCCAAGATTCATAAACCCTTTTCATAATGGTTGGATTTAATTAACACAAAGTAAAATAATTAAATAAATAAAATTATAAATCAATCCTATCAAACATTAAAAGAATTAGCGAACTTAGAATGATAAAATTGAGAAACAATGGAAATAACGATGTAAAATATATACAATTAAAGGTATATGGGGATATTACACTGGTGTGCATGTTCTAGTATATAGGAATTCTCTAGTTTCTCATTTCATTCTGATCACCAAAGTATTAACATGTACTACAGTGATAATGAATGAAATATCCGTTGGAACGTATATGTAACGTTAATTCCAATATACTAGAGGAGATAAAAAATCACCACTCATAAAACCCATAGAATTATCTATTCTCAATAGAAAATAGAATAGAAAGAGAAGGGATTAGGAAGGAAATCTACAAAGGATTCCTAAATCAATCCAAACTAACCTTAATCCTATATAAACCCAAAATAGGCACCTTCTATTTCCCCTCTCATGCAAAAACGAGATTCATTTCTTCTTTCTTTTTCTCCAAGCTGACTTCTCAGCCTTCCTTCTTTTTGTAACACCCCAACCCTTGAGACTTTCAATTGGATTTATCCACAAGGCGGGTCAAGTCGGTGTTACATTAAAGTACACAACTTGCCTTTTTTAATTCCTTTATTCCAATTCTTATTGAACATTATGACACACAACCCAATTTATTTTATTTAATTCAATAAGACAACACAAGAAGATAAAAAACCTTTGCTTTGTTTATTATTTGAATTAAATGAGACAAGTACATAATTTGAATTTAAACTATTAAAAAAAGAGAGAATATATAACTTTAAAATAGAAACTATTTTAGTGGAAGTTTAACTTATTCAAAACTTGGGCGACATTCCTTTACATTAGAAATAAAAATAGAAACTTTCTAAAAATAAGTGATCTAAATCCTTGGTAAGCTTCATTATGTAATTCCATTTCTTGAAAAGATAAAAGAGGAAGGGTGAGCACATAGCCCAGTGGATCATTCTAAAAACATCCAAGTTACCAATTCAAACAATAACACATTCAAACTCAAATACTTGCATACATTAGGCGTTTTAAACAGTTCTTATTTTCAATTGTATGTTAGACTGAAAAGGGGTCCAATCCCTTGATGTTCTTACCAAAATACCTCCCCTTGAGTGGACAGATAATTCTTTATGTCACATTCCATTGGACTTAGGGTCTCTTGCCTGCATTTGAAGTATTTTGTGCTACACCCATATACACGCAATATATGCAACTCATATGCACATTAAAAATGTAAAGAACACCCACAGTATCTGTTTAGATCACTATGACAGTATGCGGTTCTTAATATCAAAGTCTTTTATTTGAATTCTCATAATCATGAATCATAAAAGAATTAAAATTCAACATATTATCATTATGAAATCATAAAAACATCACTTGCATGCATCATATCTCAAAATCGGCCTAAGCATGACAAACTAAGCATGGCATGGTTTTATGAATGCTTAAATATGACATATGTATCAAACTGAAAAGTAAATAATGTGAATGGATGGAAATTGAAATATGTATGATAAACATATTTTAAAACATGCATGAGCATGATATTAATTTAAACTAGTAAAGGGAGAGTTTTTGAAATCACTTCCACCTTGTTTTGAAATCTTAATTGCACAAATTAAAATTTTAACAGCACTTCCACCCTCTAAGACATCTAAAATCTTGAGAACACTAAAAAACTAAATACTTCACACTTGAGAACTCTAAAGAACTCTTAAGAATTGAAAAGAGGTGCCAAGAAAGATGCTAGAGAAAGCGAGAAAGATCTTATTAGCTCTTGCTTTGAGATGAAGAGAATGGTGCTCATGCTTGAGTTTATATAGAGTTTTAATGGACATGAATTGGCAAGTTTGGGGTGTCTTCATTCTAGAAATCTTTTTAAAACTCTTTCCTTTTCTATTTTATTTGTTTCCTCTGCATAAGAATTAACAAGTAAAGGTTTTAAAAGTTGTTAATACATTCTTTTGGGTTGATTTCATTTTAGAAACCTTTCTAATTCTCTATTTTACTTATTTCCCAAGCACATATATTAGTAAGCAATTATTTTAGAAGTTGCTAATATATTCTTTTGAGTTAATTTTAATTTAAAAACATTTCTAATTCTCTATTTTACTTGTTTCTCAAGCACATATATTAGTAAGCAATTATTTTAAAAGTTGCTAATACATTCTTTTGAGTTGATTCCATTTTAGAAACCTTTCTAATTCTTTATTTTACTTGTTTTCTAAGCACATATATTAGTAAATAATTATTTTAAAAGTTGCTAATACATTCTTTTGCATTGATTTTATTTTAGAAACATTTCTAATTCTCTATTTTACTTGTTTTCCAAGCACAACAATTATTTTAGAAGTTGCTAATACATTCTTTTGAGTTGATTTCATTTTAGAAACCTTCTAATTTGGTCACTTTTGCACACATGCTCATGGCTTGTTTCTAATTTCGTTTCATGGCTTGTAGCATCATTGTTGATGTATATGATGACTTGTGAATAAAGCATTGTGATCAAGCATGTAGCAATCAGTTACGATGTTTGTAAAAACGTTGTAATAGCATAAAAATGCGATGACATTTGTAAAGCATCATAATACTATTTTAAGACATCGTTTTCAAAATAAATGTCTTCTATAAAATTTATATCTACTTAAAGAGAATGTTTCTCAATAAAATGTTGTTAATACTCTTATATTATGATGTTTCTCAAAAAATGTCATATTGTGATTATTGTTGTAGCCTTGTTTTGTTGTAGTTCCACTGTTGCCTGTAACACACCGGGTCTCACTACATAACAATATTGTCTCCACTTAGCCACAGACACACCGTGGGGGTTTTGTTCCTAGAGAGACTCAAACTCGAGCCACCCCAAAAAGGCCTCGGCACTAGTGAACACCTGCATATGCATTCATAGCCTAGTCAGAACTCCGAGATCTAGCCGATGTGGGATTTTTACAATCTACCCCCTTGGATGTCATCTCGTCTTCGAGATGCACACCCATTACACTCAGAGGCAATTCTGATACCATTTTTGTAACACCCCAACCCTCGTATCTTTAAACATTGAACATGACCACCATTCTCTTGACAGTGGACTAAACCAAATGGTGGGCCAAGCCGGTGTTATATTTACAAGTACATAACTTGCATCACTTTCTATTTCAATTATTTCATGCCTTGATTGTAATTAACAGTACATAACATAAATTTAAGAATTTAATAAGGCAGTAGTACAAGAAATAATTGAAATGCATAAACTCAATTAATTAAATAAAATTGAGTACATAATTTGATCTTGAAGAAAAATTATTAAAGCGAAAAATTCAAAACTTGGGCAACATGCCCGTACATAGGAATTAAAAATCTGCTAAATAAAAAGAACCTAATTAGTATTCATGGTCTGCATGTATTTCAACTACCTGAAAAAAAATAAGGAAAGGGTGAGCACATAACCCAGTGGATCTTTCTATCATTTAAATCATTATTTCAATTCAAACAAACCAAGCATATAAAAAACTTTTGTATATTAGGCGATTCAAACAAATTTCTTGTTTATGGTTGACATTCAGACCGAAAGAGTTTAACCTTTGTGTTCCACATCATTGGGAAGGAGAATCACTCTTGGAAACTCAAACCCAATATCTATGAAGTGGGATCACTCTTGGAAATCTAGTTCAAAATCATCAAAGGTAAGCTGACAAGCCGGATTGGGGGTGGAACACACAAGATGACACTATGCAGTCCATCATCGCGCCGGTACGTGGATTGAATCATTTATTTAATCTTTTCTTAGAGATAAAACACACAACATCAGATTAAACCATCAATGTAACATGTACATAACATGATTCATCAAGTATTTATTCATAGCACAATTCAAGCCTAGCATGCATCATTATTCTTGATTTTTAAACATGTATAACATTTATATTCATGGCACATCAAATAAATAAAGCATGCATATTTAAAACATATGTTCAATCATTCAACTTCAAAACATCATCACACATGCAAGACTTATTCAAATTAAAATAAAGAAGTAAAAGTTAAAAATCACTTCCACCTTAAATGAGTTTCTTCTGCGCTCTTCTGAAATTTGGCAAAGTTCCATTACTTCAAAGCTTCTAAACACTCAAGAACTCTCAAGAACACTCAAGAACAGTTCAAGATTACTCAAGAACTGAGGGGATTGCCAAGAAGAAGGCCAAAGGGAGTCAAAAGGTACTAGCATGCTCTTGACTTGGGATAAAAACAATGAGAGCACTAGGGGTCCTTTATATAGAGTTTAAAATAATATAGAATGGTAAGTTTTTGGTGTTTTCATTTTAGGAAACTTGCTAATTATTCAAATTTTCGTGCCCTTCAAGTATAGGAAAATAGGAAGTGTTTTTGGGAAATTTAGAAACACAATTTTCAGATTTTTAGGAATTTTTTTCGTTATTTTCTCGGTTTAATCGGAGCATGAATCTCGGTCATTGATGATCCTCGATCGCATCAACAGTTCACGATCATCCAGAAATCATATCAGATCTGAACCGCTGGATTTCCTCGAACGTAGCATATGATTCGTGATTAACAGGGCGCCTTAAATCTGGACCGTCGGATGAGCCTCAATTGCAGCACGACCATTCGCAATCAATGAAACTCGCGTAGACCATTGATCAACCTCGAGCGCAACACTGAATCGGGATCGATCGAAAACATTTCAAATCTGGACCGTCTAATCTTCCTCGAGCACAACACCGTTCGTGATTAACTCATGCGACTTTGATCTTCACCGTTGGATGAACCTTGAGTGCAGCACCGTTCGTGATCGACTAATGCGGCTTTGATCTTCACATTCGGATGAACCTTGAGTGCAGCACCAGATGATCATCACGACGCAAGCACAGACCTAAATTCTCAGATAATGGGTTAAACCCTAGATTCATTAGAAATTTGCATAAAGATTACCCTTTCCTCCTTTGATATGAATTTTTATAAGAACACCAAGGTTGACCCATTTCGGTCTTAACTATGACTGTTAAACAAATAATTGATCGAATCATATAACATTTGGAAATGTTTGACATATATGTCTTATTTATTGAAATAATGACTTAAATATTTAGAATGATCCATTGGGCTTTGTGTTCACCTTTCCTTTTTCTAACATTTCAGGAAATTGGCAAAAAGAGAGCACATAAGTGTCACATAGACAATATTTCTTAGAATTTATTTATTTCTAGGGCATGTTGGCCCAAAATTGTTTATTTGAGATTATTTTTGCGCTAATAAACAATTGGGGGTTTTGTGCCTGTTGACGATCCTGCAAGTGAACAGGATCATAGTAGTAATACCAATGAGACCGGAAATCGTTCTCAGGGAAAAAGTACTTGTTTGTATAGGTTAAATCCCAATCTAGCGTTGGTTTTAGTTTTATCAAGACGTTCAATTCAGTTTGATAAGCAATTGTGTATACTGAACTCAAATTTCTTAAAAACAGTAAAACTGAAAATAAATTGACTTGGTGACAATATGTAGAAATACTGTTTGGGTTAGTAAACTCCTTTGTATGCTTTGTAACTTAATTTAAGATTATGATATACTAACACTTTGATTATCGCACTTGTAATTAGGACCCTATCCCTAGGTGTTCTAATCATTCACTGATATGTTTCTCAATACCCTCTTCCGAGGTGTTCAATCAACAATCCAATGGGTTCAAATAATGATTCTTATACTATATCTCATAGATCCAGTCACAACCTTCTGATCAATGACCTGATCTAGATCTTTACTGCTATAACCTCTCACCAAACCTCTCTCCTGAGATAATTCGATGATCTTGGATTCTTTACGCCTATGGCCAGTAAGCATAAAGCATTAGGCATGAACAAATAAAGTAAAGTGCAAATAAATCATTGAAAATGATAAAAATCACAGTGCATACATTGGTGTCTACTACAAACAGTAAAATGAATTAGCTAGACATGGAAGAAAGATTCATCACATAAAGAAAAGAAAAGAAATCATCCGTACTCTAATTGATAATGAAAAACTCCTTTAATTTCTTCACAAGACTCAATTTCTTCAGCCACCTTCGTTTCTTTCCTAATTTGGTATCCCCCTCTGCTAATCACCCTTTTTCCTTTTATACCCGCACTCAATTAACCCTAAAAATCACGATATTCGCGCAATTTAAGTGAGGGACTGCAGTCCATGACCGCGGTCAGTGCTTCTGTGCAGAAACCCAGAAAATCTGCTCAATCTGTGGACTTCGGTCTGCCTGTTTCTGTGCAAAACCTGTTCTGGTTACCGCGGTCAGTATATTATGGACCGCGATCTCCAGTACGTTGTGTGCAAATCATGATCTGGTGACCGTGGTCACCAGATTATGGACCGCGGTCTCCAGTACATTGTGTACTGATCTGGTTCGTCTTTTGCTACTGCGTTCTTCAGTTGATGGACCGCGGTCTTCTGGTGTTCTTCTCATGATTTTCCTTCCTGAATCGCCTCCTTCTGCTCACTGCTTCAATCTAAGTCCTGCAACACACTTAAGTTCTTTCCCAAACATCATTTCTCATAAAAGAATAACAAAACTCATCAAAACAAGGTTTAAAAGCCATTAAACAATGCAAATCTCTGACTACATGCAATTATAACTAATTTATACAATTTTAACTTCTATTCTACTTTATTTCTTCTAAAATGCAACCTTTTACCTATTCTAATGTTAGTTTGCTACGCAACTAACAGTGCCTTTTGATTGGATTATTTTTCTTCAAGATATCTCGTTATCTTATTGAGAAATGTCATGAGTTAATGTTATTCAAAAAATCCTACGAATTTGAGACTGAAATCGAAAGAATGAGACAAAGTAACACTGGCCTGCCTCCCGGTCAAGTGGTGTTGTCCACGTGTGAAAGGATTTGGGGGAGGCGGGGTGTTATACTAATGCCTTGAGAAGGAAATTTAACAAATAAGATGAGGAAAAGGGTTAGATGCACTAAT
>JAJIYU010017479.1:0-11653 GCA_030144865.1 Tinospora cordifolia | reverse complement strand
TACCTGTTGTAATGCACACTCTTTCAAAAGAAGAGAAATAAATTTTTTGTAGAAGATTAACAAATTTAAAGTTACGTGACGATTATGGGTTAACATTGAAAATTGTGTGTCAATTAAAGAATGTAAGATACTTGGCTTGAAGTCACATGATTGTCATTTATTAATACAACAAATTTTGCTTGTTGCTTTGAGAAGAGTTCTACCAAGTAGTCCAAGATATGCAATTTCACGACTTTGTAGATTTTTTAATGTACTTTGTGATAGGATCATTGATTGAAATTTATTATTGGACTTGGATGATTCAATAGCCGAAACTTTGTGCATTTTTGAAAGGTTCTTTCTTCCTTTTTTTTTATATTATGGTTCACTTAACAATTCACTTGGGATAAAAAAACTTATTTGGGTGGACCAATCCAATATCGATGGATGTATCCATTTGAGAGGTAGAATATATGTCACTTTAATGTGTTTAGCTACTTTATTATATATATATATCTTAGTCCATTGCTCACCAAATAATTGAATGTACTAATCTTTGTTGTGTTTTAGATTCATGAAAGTGCTAAAGGGCTATATTAAGAATTGTGCACGACCAGAGAGTTGTATAGCTGAACGATATCTTGCCAATGAGTGTACCATATTTTGTAGCAAATATATTGAGAAAGGACGTGAGGTAGGGATTCAATCCACACGCAGTGAAGATGTTGAAAATGAAGATAAAGAAACTGGAACAGAATTGGATGGCTACCCAATTCTTAGTAAAAAGAAAGTTGTGTTTTTGTCTAATATCTTAGATATTGCTCATCGTTATGTTTTATTAAATAGTTTAGAAGTTCAACCTTACATAGAGTAAGTATATTGTTCTTATAATCCATATCATAAATTATGAATATCTTAGTGCTTCGTCAACTTAGAGCTAACTTTATGTTGTTTATTAAAATGCACTTAAATGAACTTCGACATTCAGATAGAAGATTATTAAGGAATGAACATTTGTTATATGAAAGACATATGGATGAATTTAATAGATGGATTCATGATAAGGTAAACAAGCATTTTTCAACTTGGATTTCTATTTATCTTAGCAAAGTAGTACTCATTATATTCTTTTTTATATAATTAGATTAAGGAGCTTGCTGGACATATAAATGTTTCTAGTAAGCTAACATGGCTCACATTGGGGCCTAGGGAGCAAGTATTATCGTGTTAGGGATATGTAATAAATGGTCTTCGTTTTCATACAAAAGATGTAGAGAAATCCTGACAAAATAGTGGTGTTTCAGTTGAAGCAATAACTCTCCATAGGTCTAGTGCAAAAGATCAATCAAAACAATCTGGGGATGTCACTTATTGTGGAGCTTTAAGAGATATCATAATTCTTGATTATCATACATTTCATGTGCCTATTTTTAAATGTGATTGGGCTAATATTTTCAATGGTGTCAAGAAAGAAGAAGGATTTACATTAGTCAATCTTCATGAGAAGCAATCTCAATTTGATAAGGATCCATTTATTCTTGCATCAGAAGGAAGGCAAGTTTTCTACTCTAGAGAAAATGAAACATCTAACTGATATGTCATTTTGAGAGCTCCTCCAAGAGGTTTTCATGAATTACAGGTATATGAGAAAAGCATAAACTTGATACATGAGCCTATGAACATGTCTACATTTGGAGATGGAAACGTGGAACACTGTGCTAGGATTGACCTAAATGGTACTATTTTGTGAATAATGTAAGCATTAAGTTCTATATTATAACTGATTAAATATTTTCTTGAATTTCTGTCTAAGTTTATATGCTTGGATTGTGTATTAAATCCTATTTTTTAATTATGTGATAGTTATTTATTGCATCTAATGTAATTAGTTAATTCTTTTCATTTTGTATCAACATGCATATTATCTTTTCTATAGCCACTATGACAAAAAAGAAGACTTTAGAAGCTAGTGAAGTAAGTATTTTATTTTCAGTGATATTTATAATGATGCATTTTTTGTCAAGTTATGTGAATATTATAAGACAAATAATTCTATATATATGAATGCATTTTTTTCAAGTTACATATTCTTCTTGGACAATCACCTCCACAACCGTCACTACTGCTACTGCTTTTCTTCTTTTCCTCATAGCTACTGTTCTTCTTCTTTAGTATAAGGTATCTACTCTTTATTCACATTTTTAACTTTCTATCTCTTTCACGTTCATGAATTATAATTTTTGTTGATTACTATTATAGCTTTTGGTTTAAAGTAAACAATGTTGATTACTATTATAGCTTTTGGTTTAAGATTAATAAACAAGAACTATCATCATAACTTAAAACAAAGAATGAAATTTCTCATGACAATATTGACCTAGGCAAAATAAAACAAATTAATTGTCTTCGTATTTAAACCAACAATATTATTAGCACAGTAATGCTTGATACACAATATCGTACCAGGTGTGACATCAACAATTAGTTGATCATCAAAGGTTTCATTTGCGTAAGACAAGGTGTTCACCTATCTGGGGCTGTACCAAGGTGAGTCTACTTTTGTAGTTATCGTAAATATGACAAGATCTCTTACATGAATAATTATACAATGAAGCATTATAAAATATTTTATGCAATTGATGAGCTTCTAAATATGACTTTTTGATATTTAATTCCTACTTTTTTTATTCTAGTTTCTTGTATACTTAGATCTATTTGCATAATAGATATTTCTTTCATGTTATATCTCTTCCATGTTAATTAGATTTTGTTTCAAGCAGGTTATAGCTTTGATATGTTGCATCCAATTAGATTGAAACTTAAAATTGTAAAACCATTATGCTTGTTACTTTGTAATTGGATGTTATCTTCAACCTATCTGTGTCTTGGCTTTCCAATGAGTCACACTCATTGTTACAAAACGTAATAATCTTTGGAACTCAATATCTATTATTTATTACAATTAGCCCATTATTTATTATAGTTAGCAATATCTTGAAATCTTTCATAGTTTGTACTAAAAATTAATTGGTACCATTTGAACATCCTATGTTAAGGTGAAAGAGATAATGTTGACATATGCCCTCTTGACTGTAATATTGTTGCAATATGAAGACCACCCATAATGATGTATTACCCTCTAAATTACATACTCAAATCAATGGCACAATGGCAGTTTTCTTATTTACTAATTTGACTCTAATATACCTAGTCATACACACCAACATAAGAAAAATGATAATAGAGCTTCTTATCCATGGGAGGGAAAGTACAACGCAATTCTTTAGCTAATAGGCTAACCTCAAGGGAAAGTACAACACAATACTTTAGCTCTTATTCTTATTTTTTAAAAAAAAAATTAATCTAATTAAGGTCATTTTTTTATATAGGTATGTATAAAGGTTAGAACAATGGAGAACTTGAGTTTACATGCTTGGATTGTATATCAAGATGAGACATGATGATCATTCAAGAAGAATTTTTGCTTATAGAACTTTTTATTTTTATTTATTAGGATTAATAACGATAAGTAGTGTAAATAATAATTACACATTTTTATGGATTATATATATGTTTGGCACTATGAAATTTATTATTTTTAAGTGATACTAAATGAGACATTTGAAATTATAAGACAAATGTTTAATAATATTTATTTTATGTTATGAATTTACAGATACAGGTAAATATAAGCAAAATATATCGTAGTAAAATATTTTTATGATTAAAAAAAATTGACACATATGACAACGTTCAGTTTTCATTGTAAGATACATGATATAACAATATGCAGACGATTGTTGTTGAAATATTAGAGCTTTCACAACAGCCACATGCATGTTGTTAAGTAAAAGACATACAACAACTACTTGACCATTGTTAAAAGGTTAGGGTTTTCACAACGTTTGCCCATTGTTATAACATGTCTACAACAACAGGTATGATAACCGTTGTTGAATACGTGTTAAAAGATTGAAGCATTTAACAATGTGCGAACGTTGTTGTAACCTCAGTTTTTAGATTGATACACAACACATTACAACAACAGGCTTGTGACCGTTGTTAAAGGTTAGGGTTTCCACAACATGCGCCTGTTGTTATAACATTTCTACAACAACAAACATAGTAACCATTGTCGAATATGTATTAAAAGATTGAATCATTTAACAACATGCAAATGTTGTTGTAACCTTACTCTTAGGCTGATACACAATGCTTTATAACAACAAGCTCGTAATTGCTGCTAAAAATAGTCGACCGTTTAACAACACCCTGATCGACAACATTACCATGAATGTTGTCATATGGGTATAACAACGAATATTGAATATGTTCAATTAAGTAAAGCATATTGATTATGCATATTGATTATGTTCAATTAGGTTTTCTTATGTTCAATTAAGCATATTGATTATGTTAGGCCAAACCCAAGTAAAGCTTTTGGGGCGATTTCTTACATGGGGATAACCTTTTTAGTAAGTTATCGTTGCCGTTTGATTTATTGGTTAAGGTTTTTTTTTTCTTTTTTCTTTTTGTAATTTTTGATATAGTTTTGCATGTTGGAGCACTATCAACCCTTATAATATTGTCTATTAGTGGCAAACAGTGTGCCAATATTCTAATAAAGTGGAAGATATGTCAAAATAGACCTATATAGTTTAAAAGGATATAAACGTATAATTATCACATAGGTATCTTTAAAAGTAACTAAAAATATGAGATTCAATCAGATCCAATCAAATTTTATGCATCAAGTTGTTGACATCTATAATAATTACGTCAAAAAATACAACATACCAATAAATGATTTAGACCATCACCATAACATACAAGAGGTATAATCTTTTTGGAGGAAAAACCCTTAAAAATATAAGGTTTAGTTGTACCAAATGAATTTGTTCATACCTAGCTAAACTTGTACTAGGTCTGAATATATGACCATTTTTTATTTAAAACTCATAACATGCACAAGAGATGTTAAAAAAAAAAAAAATTCAAAGATTGTTAAACTTTATACCAGTTTGATTCGTCTATCAATGATGAAAGAAAAATCATGAATTTAGTGTCTAAAAAGAAAAAAGAAGAGCAAAGAAGTTGAAGAGTAACGGGAAAAAAAAAGGAAGAAGAATAGCCAACAAAAGAACATTGACATTTCATTTTAGGTTTTAGGGTTTATTAAATAACAAAAAAAAGTTTTCTGTTGAAAGGAGTTTAGTTAAGAAGTTTTACACTTTTTCTTGATAAAAAAGAATGGGTAACAATTAAATGTGGTAGCAAAAGTAATTGTGATAGAAAGAGTAATATTTGTGGTGTGGTTAGTCGCTTCCTAAGAGGAATTTTATTTTTTTGTAATGTAGATATTTTCTAAACTTCATCTTAACTCTTTGGTGCAAAAATTATTATGTAGTTTTTGGGTTTTATTTCTTTTAATCGAGTTGTTTAATAGCTTGTTACGTTGTGACAAGTAGCAATCTATAAAAACTTTGTTCCCTTTACCATCTGTATTGTCCAAGTTTTCATAAGCTTAATGATCCTTTGGAGAAATCTTCTCTGCACATGTTACATCTATAAAGTACCACTTGCATACTATGTTAAAGTAGCATTATTCGTAATTTGATTGGTTGAGATTAAGGTCAAATATCAACTTGATCCAATCAATTTGAGTAGGCGGATATTTTTAACCTGCCATTCTCATTTCTTTGCTCAGAAATTTAAAATCTAAACCCCAATCATTTAAATTGTCCACTCTTGTGTTTTTACTAAACACATTTAGAAGTGTCATCAAGTGTTTGGAAGTGGTGTCCTTCAATTTGGAAGTGCATGCAACTCTTTTGAGGGCTTTTCATAACTATTTATGTAGTTTTTCTATCAAATTGTTCAAGGAATGGCAGAAAATAATCCAACAAGTTATTCACCCATTACAATATGTGCATTTTGTTTGAATATTGTTGACTGTAATTTGTTTAATGTAAAACGTAGTGAATGTATATCGAATTTTAGATTCATAACTTAGGTTTTGATGACATATCTACCTACTAGCGGTGGAGAAGGATGGTGCTCACGTTCTCAAAGATAGGATAATTTCTATATCCACCACTAACAAGGTGTGCATACTACTATTTCCCACATCTGACAAGGTGCACAAGTGTAATAAGTAGGTTTCTCGTTTTTTTGCTTTTCTTTTGTTGTTTTGTTTTTATTATTAACTTTCAAGTGTAACTAACTAAGATGGGTAGATATTTTATGAACCCAATGTTGACAAAGATGAGAAGATTTATTATGAAATCATTGTGGACAAAGAAGTGGAGATATTCAATCAACACATTATTGGGTATAAGTTGTTTTTGATCGAGGACTACATTGATGTAACACTCCCCTTTTTTAAACTCTACTTAGGCTCTTTTTTTTTTTTTGTTCAAAGTCATTGATTAAATTTCTTTTAATTTTTTTAATAGTAGAATAAAATAGAAAACTCATTATTTTTAGAAGCATTATTTATGAGAAAAGTCTTCATGTCAAATTTATGTAAAAATGTGATAAATGAATTCAAGCAACTAACCCAAAGGGGATGCTATTGTTTCATTTTTGTTTTGTCTTTTTTTGTTTCATTTAAAGTGTGATTTAACAACAATAAATATCAAAATAATGAAGATATTAAAATTGAACATGTTTATTTCATGTAAAGACATATTCATTAATTTTCAAATAATATCTTACCTGATCAAATGTGTGCTCCATAAATAATCAGGGTTAGCCCTTTTAACTAGGGTATACCACATACTTGTCCTTGCACAAATTTCTCAAAAGGGGCCAAGCTCGAAATATGTAGAAAAAAATAAAATAAAAAGGTGAAAAAGATGAGTAGATGGCTCTCATGCCCTTATTAGGATGTACCTACATCTAAAAAGGAGAGGGTGTGAGCTCCATGAGCCAATGAATCTATCTCTTAGCTTACCAAGTACATATGTATGTGTGTGTGTGTGTGTGTCTATGTAGATTATACACACACTTCAATACATTAAGCATTTTAGTCGATTTTTTGTTTTTCAATTGGACGCTAGGTAGGGTAGGCAAACCCTAAGGTAGTCCACTAGCCACTACAACCTATAGGACAACTTTGATCAACCATGGTATCATGCACATGGCTCAAGATCCTCATGGTACCCTAGGGCCAATTGTTTTTGTTTTTTAAAGTACATTAACCCTAAGACCAAGATCAAACAGAAGAAATTTTCTAGTAGAGTACCAACAAAATCTTATGGGTGGTCATCCCATAAATCGAATTATTATCTTAATCAAGTGTATAACGTGTGGTCAACAATAATAAGTTAAGCCACATATTGATTATTAAATGTACATGTAACATCATTTCTCATCATGACTAGACAAGTAGAACAACATAATTCATGGCCATATTAAATGCATTATAAATAAGTTCCTCATGCATAACGGTGTGTACTCACTACAAGTTAAAGGCATCATAATATAGAGCTCACTCCTATCACGGTCTCCAAGATGTTAGGATTATGTAGCTCATATACTATGCATGAATACCACATCAAATAATACTCATCAAGATAAGTTATAGGATACAAACATGTGAATATGCAACCAAGTATTCTAATTTCCAACCTAAGTTTATTTTCATAATCTATGCATGCATATATATGATTAGGGAAGAAATAGTAAATGAATCAATAGTTACCAAAACGTTGTAGTCTAAATATCTGTGAGTGCGTCAAAGCTAATCCTCAACATTGGCGATCGACCACACTTACATATACACAAGCGTCAATTTTTAGTGTGTGAACCTTGTACCAAATCATTGTCCAAAAATAAGTATATTTGTGTGCAAAAATGAGCCATTTTAGTCCTTTGGATTCCACCTTTGGATCCTTCAAAATTTAACCATGTCGGAAAAACTCAACAACATAGAGGCCCTTGTGGGCAGTGCAGTATGCTAGTCGATGCTATATGCATATAGCAGTGCATCACTTCGTGCTTCAATTTGATGCCTTATCATTGTTAATTTAATGAGTTTTGTGACTCATTTTGTTGTAATGGTGTTTGCATTACAATGTTATATGGGTTGTGGCATAACACGTCCATTATTAGTTTCAAAAATGATCTGAAAGTGGGTTGCTCACCATGTTTTAGATGCTCAAATTTGGATGTGCAACCACCCAATTGTGCAAGCTTAGTTCAAGTTCTACTGGTCATGAATTTGTGCCTTTTTTGTGACATTGTAATTATGGCAGAGGCCACAATCTATTGGTGTGCATGGCCATGTGTGGCTTGGTCCATGTTTTACACAAATAATCACAAAATTGTTGGGATAACTATGAATCCGTCATGGGTATAATGTACATGCCATGGTTCAATTTTTCTTTTGGAAAAATGGGAATGAGATAGTGTTGAGAAATACTTCTAATTGGTTGTTTTTGGTCTTCAAGCTCCTCAAAGCACTAGCACAACCTTTTTGCATGTCCCTCAAGTTTTCTCCCACTTTACACACTTAGAGAATGAAAATTTTCATTCTCTTATGCTTCATTTTGAAACCAAAGGATGGTACGTCAAGGGAGAGTGGATAGAGTGCTTGGGAAGAGCACCCATGCTGACCACCTGCCACTTACACTAATTAGAAAAGTGTACGACGACTCAAGTTTTCAATTCTTTACGTTTAGAAAGAGAGCATGATCCAAGCATGCTACATGACATCCAATGTATCCTTAGATTGCGGAAATCTCAATGCAAAGTTGTCATCTTGAAAAGCCCTAGTTCAAGCCAACTAAGCATAGTGCAACACATTGCATCATGCTATTTTTGCCCCTTCATCTCAATGCAACGCATTGTTGCATTTTGTGCAATGTGCTACATATTTTTATTACTTTTTTATTTCTCTTGATGCCTTGAGCATTTTGATGCATATCCCATTACTTAATTTAGTCATTTCATGCTCTATTTAATTTTTTTTGACTCTCCTTGAGTTTTATGCCATTATGATTAACTCAATCAATTCTTGACCATGGTCAACCCTTGTTGATTGTGCTTATTAGCATTAAAAGCATGGTTGATTAATATATAACTTTTAGGATATTATAGCTAATCAAGTACAATTGACACTATAATTAAGAGCAAAGTCAAACTTATTTAGTGAACACAAGAAGAAAAGGTCCCAATTCTGATGAAATTGAGAGCCAAGTTGAAATTATTTAGTGGACAATGAAAATAGGTTAGAAAAGGGTTTTGTCATCATTATCAATAACTTAGATGGAGGGGGGATAGAGTCTAGATAACAATGGTTCAAATTTAGAGGGGATAGAATCTAGATACGACGAATCAAGTTCATATGTGAGATATATGGAGCATTCGATTCCAAAGTTCTAGAAAAGAAGAAAGGTCATGCCATCTCAATGAGAAAGTGTGGTTGTTCATTTCAATTATGGGATGGCAAAATATAGCTAATGATGATGAATGTATGGCAATGATGGACTACATCACTCACAATCATCCACTTACAAAGTAGATGGTAAGGCATACTTACATGGGTCGTTTAGAAAAGGATGAGATGCAAATCCTAGTGGGCATATGTAACACCCTGACCTCCCGATTACCCATCTGCACTAGGGCTAAATTATAAAAATGCGCTCGAATGCAATAATGCTAGTAGATAAATAAATATTAAGTAATGGTCTTGGGGTCAACCAAAGGCTGGCATACTACGTTATCACCACATCTCTCTGATGACCATAGTGTGGATCGAATAATATTAATCATGATATACTAAAATAAAATGCAAAACAAATACCATGTATTGGTTTTCCCATAATGAATAAAGTAATACCATAATTAAGTTGACACATTAGTTATTACGTTAATATTGAACTAAAACAACTGATACATAATCGAAAAACATCAAAATTGGCCCCAAGGCCAACTTAAACTAGATTAGGAGGGTCCATCAAGTTTAGTAGGTTACTTGGTTTAGTGTGTACCTGAAAATAATAAAAGGAAATGGGGTGAGCTAAAATGAGCATAGTGGATCATCTCAAACATCTCATGCATTATAAAAATTAAAACACCAATATGCAAACACTTCCAAGACATTAAGCGATTCAATCAATTCATTGTTTTAGGGTTGATATTAAGACCAAAAGGATTATCCTCAGTATTTCCCTTCTCTTGGATGAGATATCCATCAGTTTAGGGCATAGGCCAAGGGCACCTCCTAAAGTAAGCATTGATCTTCAAGGACACATTTCTACGGACATTGACTATTAGGGACACCTCTAAAGCAATGCCATTATGTGAGTACACGCTAAACATAAACTATGTAGTGGTCATACGCGAGAGTGGTACTTGTTGGGACCCCTTCCCTAGGGTTAAGGACGAACCAACTGACACAGCACCCCGACAAACCCGCCCGCAGGCCAAGCTTGCCAAGATACTATTAAGCCTTATTTCTCTACACCACGCCTAACACTATCAGAGTAATCATAGGGATGCAGAAGAATCTTAAACACATAAACACTAGAGCGATTAAAATTTTATCAAATAGGTCATCAAAAACATGAGTAGCAACGAGAGTGCCTAATCCATTATGTACAAAGCTTTCCTCACCCTTATACATCGCTCTAACCATCAAAGCAATAACGACATGAAGAAAACCTACCAGAATAAATAAGAGAGTGCGGCTTTATGCGATGACCACCCCCTTGCCCTTATCCATAGCTGAAGGACCTGAAAAGTTAGAGTAGTGAGCCTAATTGTCCACGCCGACTCAGTGATTAATGTAGTCTAATTTATAACTTAAAACAACAATTCCACAAAAACAACACATGTCATGAATGCATGAACAATAGCATTATATGAATGAATGCAACAGTGAATACAGTTTAAATCCATAATGCAGTTGTGGACGTTCATTTAAAAATAGTTAAATGGTGAAGACATTTGTTGAGGCTCTTGCTAGCCTCCAAGGCAACTAGAAATCCACTCGAGCGGGTTGTAGACAATTAGGCGTATTGTGTCAACTCGACTAGGACTTATTGCCGTTGCCATCAATCATAACGACTTAATCAAGACTTATTGTCGTTGCCATATTGTAATGACCCAATCAGGACTTATTGTCGTTGTCGTATCGTGGGCGCACAGGACCCCCCTCAGGGCACTTCGTGCAAGATGGGCACTATCGGGGTTATATGAGAGACCCACACAACTTGCCTTAACCCTGTACCTCTAGGACCTCGAGATTTGGTGCACTTTTCATTTGAAACCCATTTAAAAATGCAAATTCATCACAAAATGTAATATCGTTTTTATAAATGCACAAAATAACAAGCTTGAAGAGATAAGTTAGAAAACACTACTCACAGGGATGCTAAGCTCCCGATATTCCTCTCGCGACCGATCGTGTCCTGTTAAAACTTGGTCCTACGAAGTCAACGTAGCTTCTTAATATTAACATGGGACTTGGCTCAACTCTAACTCTATGTCATTGGTCAATCAATGGATTGACCTGATCAAGGGTGGTTTATCTATGCCAATTCAACTTATCTTGGTTAAGGGTGGTTTATCTATGTCACTAAGTCAACTTGGTCGACCTTGTTCATTCTTAGTTAACCCTAGTCAGACCTATCACTTGCTAACCTAGCTGGTCAACAGAGTCCCAAAT
>JAJIYU010017478.1:0-11666 GCA_030144865.1 Tinospora cordifolia | reverse complement strand
CGGACCCACTTCTGCTTATTCACAAATGAGTTGTAGGAAAAAGGCTGATTCACAGAGGATTGGTGATATGTGTGCATTTATGGGTCTTTAGAGAAAGTGAATATGGAAATACAGTAACGATGCTAAATAAAACTTCAACACATACTCATTATATAAACTAAATGAGTTGATCATTGATCCCAGTGACAAATAATAATAATAATAATAATAATAATAATAATAATAATAATAATCAATAAATAACATCATAGGAATTAAAATAAATAGAGAATTAAAAAATATACGACACAACATTATTTTTCAACGTAGTAAAACTCAAAATTGAAAAATATCCATAGCTTAGTAGAGCATAAAAAAATTAACACGAAGAAAATAATTTAATTCAAGTTTTGTTGATTTTAGTAGAATGCCTCGTATTGTGAATTTCTCTTATACATTTTTCTCTTTTCTCTAATTTTCTTTACAATATCTTGTTTTGATCGTTTCAACGCCATGAGTCCTCTCTATACATAGAAAAAATATATTTTATTCTCCTTAAATTCGGAAGTGTCAAATAATTACGATAGATTATGAAAAGTGATAACAATTATGAGAAAGTAATAGAGTCAGGGAGTATAACCAAAAAGTGTTAAAGACAAAAAATATTTTACTCCCATGATCCATAGCAGATCAACCATCATCTACACCAGTGATTTTTTTTTTATTCATAAAACTATACATGATCTTTTTAATGGTTCTTGTGATGGCCATCTCATATAATTATTTTGTGTTTTTTTTTTTAAAATTTTCTTACAGCACACTTAACATGAAAAATGTTAGTCTACCTTTACATTTTACGTGTACGACTATGTCATTAATACCATTACATATAGATGCATTATACATATTCATACAATTAATAAGTGAGCCAATTGCATTAAGAATGTAGTATTTATAATAGTATTTATAATTTATTATTTAGCAATCAAATTATCATTTTCTATTTCACAATACCCATTATATAGGTATGAAGAGTTAATATAATAATTGTTGTAATTACAATTTTATGTAAACATAAAATGAATTTTACATATCTTAAACTCTATCATAAATAGTTATATGGCCATGAGAGCTATAATTATATATATATATATATAAGTATAGCAATTTGATTAAAATTCAAATATACCCTTTATTTCTAATTATTATCTCATCATTCTCGTTGGTTCCAATCATCTACACCCTACTCACCATACCCTTAATTTTATTGAACTTGATTATAAAAATTGCTCCCTTTGAGGATTTCAATGAACTATAGATTTTTTTATTTTTATTTTTTCAATTCTTTTGATATCCTTCGTTCTAGTTTTCTACTTTAAATAGAATTTATATGTATAGGTTACCTTTTTTTTTTGGATGAATAATTTAATTTAAATTTTTTTTTTAAAACCCATATGTATATTAATCTTCTTTATTTAAAAAAAAAAAAAAAAAAAGAACGAGAAGAGACAGAGAAAGGCAAAATACTGAAGATCCAAAGCATCAAGCAATAAATAATAAATAAGCTCCTAGATTTCTTGTATTGCTGTGCATTGTGTTAGGGAATTCCTGCATAATCTGATTGTTGTGCCTGTTCTGCACCTCATCTGAATTGCTCCCAAAAAAATAAAAAATAAAAAATAAATTAAATAATAATAATGAATTGCTAGTTACAGAGACTCCATCAATCTTAAACGATTTTTTTTTTAATTCCTCTAATTTGGGATAAGGAATCTTATCAGGGGTCTGACAGCTGCAGTGCATTGGATTAAAAAGGAAGAAAAAAAAAAGTTAGATAGAATGATATATGATATTTTTCTATCTTCTATCTGTAATCAGCTGACAGACTCAGAAATGCATCAAAATTTAAACAATTTGCCATCCTTTCATCATGAACCAAGAAGACAATTCTGTAAAGGGTTGGGAGCAATAGCTGCTCCATGAGGTCTGGTTCATGAATCAAAGAATAAGAATCAGAACACTATCTTGTTCGCTAGCCAGAAATTTGGGATCAACCCTGCATCAAACCCCCTGGTTTTATCTCCTATTTTGTTTTCACTTCCAGGTCTTTACCCAGTTGACCTGACAATTGGCAGAAGTTCATGGACCATGTTTCAAACACTGTATGTATGACCCTATTTGAAAGAAGAAGAAGAAGAAGAAGAAGAACATTTTCTGAATACGAAATTCAGAAAATTTCAAATAAAAACTAAAGGAGACAACTATTCCTATAAGCATTAAACAAAAAGAATGCCAAGAAAACGAACCTCAACGGTCTTGGAAAGGTATTTGCAAGTGGTTGCACGCCGAGCTCATTAATTGAAACTACTTATGTGAGCTACAAAGTCATATATTATGAAATTTAGAACACACCATCACTCAGATAGAGAAAGATACTAATAAGCTCGGCCTTTATTACTATTTGAATGAAGAAGAAGACGACAGAAAATAAACTTAATAACAGAAGAATTACTCAATGGCTTCAAAACTTGAATACAGAGAGCCTAGTGTTTCATTTATAGGAGCAAAGAGAAAATACAGCCATTGATTCATTGTATAGGTGTCTCTTTCTTAACAGATGAAGTGAACGTTGAGCTCGATGTGTTTAGTCGAGAGTGGAAGACTGGACTGGCAGCAGGAGCCTCGCCAATTGTGTTATTGCACCCTAAGACGGGGGAGATGGAGGTGTGAAATGTAACTCACATAGGAAATGGTAGATCTAAGTAAATCGAGAAAAATCATCAATAAAATATATGTAATAGTTAAAACTATGAGAAGAAGTGACAGACCCCAAAGGTAGGGATGTATTAAGTTAAAACTGATGAGCTGTAAGAAGTTGAATGTTTAAACGTTAAAGCATGACATTTACCTAACTTGCATGAGGAACAAAAACTAAGTGAAAGATTCTTACTATTGTGTTTATCATAGGTCTATAAAACTTGATGCAAGATCATATTTGAAGGGTGTTCCAAGTGTGAGTGTCATAGCTGCATAGAGTGTCAAGATAGATTTGTTCAAAGGGGTCGAGGAGAACAGCTGGTAGAGACCATCCTTAAGTGTTCTACGGAGCAAAACTGCCTTGGTGTACAAATCTTTCACAGAACAACCATCAACATAAAATTCAAGAAACACGTTGTCGTCTCATGGAAGTTGAGAAACACTTAATAGCTTTTTCTTAATTGTGGGAACATAGAGTGTGCTGGAAAAAGATCAAGAAGAATGGGATGAAGCTAATGAAGTTGTACCAATGGAAGTAATGGAAAGGGATTTACCATTGCCCACAAATAAAGATTGATTACCTGTGTAGGTAGAGGAGTTGTTGAGTTGAGATAGACCTCCTGTGAAATGTGATGTGGCGTTGGTGCTGGCCTACCATGAGTTCTATGGTATGGACTCAGTAAATGAGAATAGAGCATTGGGGTTTTGGGTAATTGTCTGTTGAAGAGCTGTTAGTGGTGGAGAGACCATGTATTGCATATCACCTCTTTGTAATTGCATATGTTTGCCGCGTGACCGTATTTACCACAATTATGGCATGTGGGACAATTTTCATCGTTGTTACATACTCCTCTGCCGCGAAATCGTCCTCCTAGGCCACAGCCATTGTTATTGGAGCTCAACTAGAATTGGGAAAAATGGTTGGTGAGGATTGGTGGGATGGTGTGGGAGATGCACTAGCTCGATTGGCAAATGAATCTATGTAACGATTGCATTCACAAATGGTTGAGTGAAGAGAGTGGTGGTAGAGGTAATTCTGACTAGAGAATTCCACTGTTGCAATTTTGCTTTGAAACTGAGAAGCAAAGAGTGTATTTCTGGCCACGTGAGATCTGGTCGTTCTTGAAGCAATGTGATAATGGGAGATACTCCGCATCAATCCCAGAAGGGTGCACGAAATAAGATCAAGAGGGGCAAAATGGTGTTCTAGCAGCAGCGCGACTGTTTGCAAATTCTTTCATGATGTTGAGGTAATTGATCATGGACTGTGGTCCTTTTCGAGTGGGTTGGATGCCTGTGCGACAAACTTGAATTCAGGGCCTATTGTGAGCAACTCAAGTGGTGTTCTAGGCTGATTGGGATGTGACGTGACGTATAATATGAGATGCAACTGAATTTGTCGAGGAATTAGCAACCATCTTAACAGTAATTGGTCTCTACTGATCCAATCTTCATAGGCAAGGTTTGGAGTAAGGGATTCATCGGTGAACTGAGGGTCACGGTGAATTGAGGGGGACATGGCAAGGTGCCAAGGATGTATATTTCGAGTTTGTAATAACAAATATCAGGAAGAACTATGGATTTCCATAAGAGAGAATTGGACCTGTCGAATTTAATCGTGTGACTATTTGGCTAAGTGGGTGGCCAAAGGGAATGGTAACTAAGGTTTGTACTAAGAACGATGGAGACTAAGCAAAGATAGCTAAATTAGAAATAGGGCTTGGTGCAAAACTTCCTTCTATGACATTTGCCTCAAGGATTGAGAGCAACTCCAACCCATGCCAAACTCCCTGCTCTGCTTTGGCGAGGTGAGGGGCCCACGTCCCCAGAACTTTTTAGGTTTTTTATAATTATTTTTTTATTCTTTTTAGTATGTATTTTAAGTTAATTAAGTATTTTATTTTTATTAAATATTTTAAAAATAATTTAATTTTAAATTTATCATGTATTAAAAATTTATTTTAATTGATAACTAATTTTATATATTAAAGAAAATTACAGTTACTACAACATATCTAATACATTTGAAAAAAAAAGAACATTATAATGCATTAAAAATTAAGAAATCCACTCTAATAATCTGATAAATATGCATTAGATCCCCCAAAATAATTAAAGTGTGTTTCAAAATTAGTTGATATAGTAGAAGATCGCTCAATCGGATTCGGTCGGGGGTGCCCGCCCCCTCCCTCACTTCGATTTCGCTTGCTGGGATCGGGGCGTTCGAGATTTTCTCTCTCGCCCCTTGCCCCCACCCCGGCTAGCATGCGCCTCTTCTTCGGTCAGCTCCATGCCTACCCGGGAGGTGAACAAGAGCTAGGAGAAATGCCCTCGGAAAACGGGAGGAGGATAGATTGGGTAGGTGGTCAGCGAGTAATAGGATTGGAAAGGAGTTAAAGCTAGCTAGTCAGAGAGCTAAGAAGCTAGAGAGTTCAGAAGGTAGGCTCCTAGTTAAGGAGTTAGGAAGTTGTTGATCCGGCGAGAGGCGCTAAGAGGGGCATGCGTAGGCACGGAGGCGCGCCGCAGTCACGCATTCGAGCAAGAGCCTTTGCCTTTCTTCGCTTTGTAAATAGAGGGCCGGAATAAGTGTCAGACCCTTAACAAAAGAATGAATTAAGGTGATAGAGTGTTATCAGGAGACGTTAGGCTTCGGAATTGAAAAATGGTCTCTTTTTTTATTTTTCGTAACGTAACGCTCATCAAGTTCTTATTTGATCTGCCGCTGTTAGAACACCACAATATTCGTGCTCTTTTTTGTAAACTTTTTTTTTTGTTCAGCTTCAATTTATTCACGTGTGGCAGGATTTGAAATAAAATTCAAATCTTTGGACAAAATTTTGTTATGAGGTTAGTAGTTATGTCACATTAATTACAATCAATGTTTTATTATTTTTTGATAATTAGTAAAATATTATTAATTTTTCTGTATTAATAGTAAATTTATAATGTAAAGTTTAGTTTGATACTTTGATCTAAAATATTATAATTATTATAATTTATTTAGTTATTTACTTAAAGATATATTAATTTTATCTGTATAAAAATAAAAATGCATAATGTATAAAAATAAAATTTATATGTAAAAATATCAATTTTAAAGAAAATAATATAAATGAATATAAAATAAAAAGATAAAAATACTCTTAAAAAATTCTTTTTTAGAGGGAGAAAAAGTGTAAAAATGGAGGAATGAGTCAAAGATGAATTGGAGTTTGAAGGGGAGTGAGGCCCAATATAAAACACTTGTTCTTCCAAATTTGGAGGAAGGGTTGGAGTTGCTCTAATACCATTATAGAATAAAGAAGAAGACATCAAAAATAAACTCAATAATAGAAGAGTTGCTGAATGGCTTCTTCTAGTGTTTCAGTTATGGAGGAACAAGAGAAAATACAACCATTAACTTATTATACAGGTGTCTCTTTCTTAATGATGACAACTTTCTGAGCAGAAACCAATTTGCTAGAGGTTGTTATTGTATTTCTGATGGGCATAATAGATTGGATTTGGAATGTCTAGAGAGATGATTTAGTGGTTCATTAGCTTTATGCATTATAAATTGTTAATAAGTTAGACACATTTGAGGCATCTACCTTCAAATGTGTAGACACCTCAAATATAATTTTAACTTTGTGATAAATTAAAATAATTAATTTTTTTTTTGTATTGGCATTATAATTAATACCAAGAATCTAATGCTTGACTGCTAGTATTTTATCATAGAGTTTATTCTAGCAAAAGAAAACATCCGATAACTCAGGCAACAAGAAAATACAAATGTAGCGTACCATAGCAGAGAAAGTCTTTCATATCAACCATGGCCAAAAGCAAGCAATGTTATAATTTTTGGCAAAGCTAATTACAAGTCTTGCAGAGGGTGTGGCACTGCTTGCACTTGCCATCTTCTTTGAATCTATCTACTTGTATAAATAAATAAAATAACCTAGCAAAGATAAGTGTCTAGAGAGCAAGTAAGTCAGTTTCACGCTGCATTCAAATCTTAATTAGATAACAGAGGGTGTTCACACCATTTGTATTTCCTGGACCAGCACAAATTAAAAGGCAATAAAACCAGGATAAAATGACTAGACTCAGTATTCCTTTCCAAGTCAGGACAAAATACTTATGTTCAACGGCTTACTTGTTTCAGAGGAAAGTCCTCGTAATGTCTCTAACATTTCATGCGGCAGTGTTGCTGTGAGAATCTAAGTTCTCAAAGCACCGGAGAAGGGACACTGGGTTGTGTTGCTTTGAGAATATCACCTTTGACTATGACATGGTTTTTCTGCCAACCGACAAGAACAAATTCAGAGATTTTCTTGCATCTCAACAGATGGGTAACGAGAGCCATGTTATTTTGTCTTACCCCAATAATGGCATAAACAGCTCTGTAGGCAACCATCCACCCATGCTACAGATTCAGTAGTTCCTAATTTTCAACTCTAGGTACTAGTAGTTATAGAAGGGAGGAAAAGCACCAACTATATAATAGGAAAGAACTAAACTGCTCAGGGTCGCTATCACTAGTTGCTTCTTTCTCTCAGTCAAAGATTACTGTATGATGATGGCAACCATTTCTTTCTGCACACGCTTACGCCCAAAAATAAATAAATAAATTAATTAATTAAATTACTTTTTTTTGGTTAACCTAATATAATCTCTTAAATAAAATAAAAGACATTGAATAGCAGAAATGATCTGGCTAGATAATTTAATTTGCATAAACCAACGGGAATATAGCCTACCAAAAGACAAAGATATAGCAAAATAAATCCAAAACACACTAAACCCAAAGTACTAAAAGAGTATATCAACATTAACAACCAAAAGCACACCAGGGCATTAGAGAGGCACCAAAAGCAACTGCAGTAAACAACCAAAGCAAAACCAAAGACAAATGTAAAACCTGATCACAAGACCGGAAATGCAGACCAGCCCGAATCACAAGAAGATACATCTCCAATTACAACACCAATGGGAAATTAAAAAACTCCCACTTCATCTAAACCTTGCCCTTCCCCTATTTAACAACTTATCTTGTTTCCCTCTTCTGCATCTACCATTGTCAATGAAATGCAGTTAATAATTGAACGAAACATAACCCAACTAGATTTGAAGCAAGCATTGAAATCTGCTCCTGATTGTCCGTCATAGTGGAATGCAATACCATTAGAAACAATGAGCACAAAATTGCAACTATCATTGCAGGCACCCAAATATTGCATTTTTTATATTTCTAACCTTAAAATGAAGATGAAAATGAATCAAACATTTGTACTAGGTTATGTGTTGGCCAAAACAAGTCATTGGAAGTAGTCTGAAACTATCAGGTTTCCAATCCAAGGCATATTTCTCCTGCTCTGTTTGACACTAATGCTAATGAAATGCAGAATGCAATGTCCATCGAAGTACATGCAGAAAACAAATAATTTCCCTAAACAAAAGAGCACACACAAAACAAAAACATGCACTCGCATAGATAAACACAAACACATCATGGACAATGTCACAAATCACACATTACCAAAGGCTGAAAGTAGCAAGCGAGATACTTTCAGGTTCAAATTCAAACAATCATGGTAAATGCAGAAAAGAAGATGCTATTCTCCAAATCTAGGAGATAGGAAACATGATTCAGAAATAAAAAGTAAATACCAGAACCTTCAATCTAGTAAAACCATAGCTTGGATAGCAGAATGATGTTTTCAAACTAGATAATTTCATAATACAGGGAAACTAATTTGACTGTGAAAACATCAGTCCAATTAATTGACTCTCTAATGATTTCATCTAAACGCTTAAAACTAAATTAAACAGGAGCCAGTAAGTTTACCATAACAATAGAAGTACAGATATCAGCTAAAAGAGTAGGAAGTTGTGTCCAAAGATTGAAATTTTGAAATATCAGAAAAAAGATGACTACCCGAAGAGATATACACACAAACTATCAATCTCATCATACCAGAAAATTTTGTACACCAAATGGTCAAGAAGCCACCTTCAAGGCTTCAATACAGTAGTTGGGATAGCAAAATTTAAAAAAGGTGTTTCTAAAAGAAAGAATCTTCCTCCCCAAAGGAGATTACTCTCATTGAGGGAACATGGAAGGAGGACAAAATTTGACTTCTCTAGCTAGAATCAAAAGAACCAGTAACCTGGATTCTTCACTCTTAACCCAAAATACCCGTGTCAACATGGCATGACATCAACATTAAAAATTTAGAAATCTGACACAGTAGATAATATTTAGAAATGGCCATGTACATACTTGACAGAAAGGAAAGGAAATAATAGGCAATACACTAAAGTGAGAAGAACAATAAACAAATCAACAAATTAAGAATAGAATCAGAGCAGCAATTTATAAAAGAACAAGTGAAGATACACAAAAGTAGGAAAAGGAATAGGGAATAGAGAATATAGGCTCAATAATGAACAAATTGTATAAATACCTAGAAACAAGTTTTCGGGCATTTTCTTCCAAGCCCCGATATCCTATAATTTGTGAATAAACATATTATAGAATATGGTTAAAATAAAATAAATGGGAGAAGAAGAGAAAGAAAACAACTTACTCTCACAAATACAATGAGAAATAAGAACAAACTAACCAAGAAGAAAGACACCTTTGTAATGAAGACAAACTTGGGAGACTTAAAAAAATAAAAAATAAAATAAAAAAACAATTTTCCATTTTTGGATGATATCCCCTATATATTATCATTTAACAAAGCCCTTGATAAAGGAGACAGGAGGAAGCAAATTAATCTAGTAAACATTGCAGTTTGGAGAATACTCTGTTTCATTGAGTTGAGTATTTTTTAAGGGCGTACAAATTATCTGAAGAGCAAACCCCCAAGAAGATGATTCACTGTAAAGGAACTGGCACCAATGAATGATAACTTCTAAGTTATGCAAACACAATAACAGCCAGCTTGACAATTCCAAAGCATTAGAAAACAAAAAAAAAAAAAAAGGAAGAAGAAGAAGAAGAAGAAGAAAGAAAGAAAAGTAGTCAAGAATTCATAATACTTGAACATAAACAAATAAGGAGAAGGACTTGAAAAGCAACATCATAGTTTTCATGACTGAATGACAAAGGACAGAGACATTGTGAATAAAGTTACAAGTGGATATAAGCAAGCAGACAACTAACTTATTTTTGTAACTAATTCATGAATTGTGATTGTACTATGCCAATAATTGGACAGGATATTTATGGATACAATCTTCCCAGGGACTGTTATCAGATGGCTTTACATTCTGAAGAGCCTGCCAGACTGCACTGTTACACTTGAAACCGCTCCCAAATGCAATTTGCCAGATCCTATGGCCCCTGCGCACCCGTCCCTTGGCTTCGATGTATGCTAGTTCATACCAGATGGAACTTGAGGAGGTATTCCCAAAGCGATGAAGTGTCATCCTTGAAGCCTCAACATGGCTTGGTGTTAGTTGCAAATTCTTTTCCAACTCATCAATTACAGCTCTGCCACCAGCATGAATGCAAAAATGATCAAAAGCAAGCTTGAAGTCAGGAATATATGGCTTGATTTTCGCATTGAAAAACTTCTTGGAGACCAAAGTAGTGAAGAAAAGAAGCTGCTCACTAATTGGCAGAACAAGGGGGCCAAGTGTAGTAATATTAGTCTTAAGAGCCCCTCCGGCAATGGCCATGAGATCTTTCGACAGTGACACCCCAACTTTACCCTTATCATCCTGTTCCTGATAAACACATTGAAATGCCTTATCATCCGAACCGCGATGTGTCCTAACCACATGAACAAGCTTATACTTGGCTCGCCGCTTGTCCACAGATCTATTTGAAAGCAAAACAGCAGAACCACCAACACGGAACAAACAATTGGGAATCAACATTGACTTCCTGTTCCCAAAATACCAATTTTGAGTAATGTTCTCAGTGCTCACAACAACTGCATAAGTGCTTCCATGAACCTGAAGTAAATCCCTCGCAAGATCGACCGCAATTACTCCAGCACTACATCCCATCCCTCCCAAATTAAAACTCTTAATATTACCTCTCAGTTTATACTTATTGACGATAATAGCAGAAAGCGATGGTGTGGGATTAAACAAACTACAATTAACAACAAGAATCCCAATGTCCTTAGGTTTAATAGAAGTATTGGCAAAAAGAGTATCCAAGGCACCGAACATCACCTGCTCCGCCTCCTCCCTTGCTGCCGCCATGGACGGCCTCGGAGGAAGAGAATGCAAAGCTTCGGGTAAATAAGTTTCCTCGCCAAGTCCAGACCTCTCGAGGATCTTCCGCTGGAACTCGAGCGCAGACTCATCGAAGTCTCCGGTGAGCCTCGAGTGCTCCATGAACTTATCGAACAGAACTTTAAGATGAGCCGGCGGTCGATAGCAAGCATAATCGACGAGATAAACCGGTCGAGGTCTAGTCATGATGTAAACAGTGGAACCAAAAACAAGAAAAACCGAACAGATAATAACGCTCACCAGATTGTACTGAAGATGGAGCCAGAGTTGCCTGATATCTTCCGGATCCGTTTGCGCAACTTCAACCACAATCACTACCATCAGCGGTATCAAACATAGGGTTAGCAGATGCGTGATCAAGTAATGGTAACCTAACTTCACGTACTTCAGATTAACACTCTGTAAGAAATCAGGCAATCTCCGGCCACTCTGCTTCATTTGAACTTCAACTCCGAAGGTCCCGCCGCCGGCGCTACCTCCCGTAGCGTCGCTTTGAGCTCCGCCTTCTCCTCCACTCATGGATTCGAGACTCGTATTCTTCGCTCCGAATCTAAAAGATGAGGCTTTATCCGATTAACCGTTAAAGTAACGGCGCGGAGATCTGGATTCGAAGTTGAAAGAGAAGGACGCTCTGATTGATGCGTGCGTGTGGAGCGGAGACTCTCTCTCTCTCTCTCTCTCTCTCTCTCTCT
>JAJIYU010017477.1:0-11651 GCA_030144865.1 Tinospora cordifolia | reverse complement strand
ATATATATATATAAAAGAAGAAAAATGAGAAGAAGAAGGAGAAGATTAAAAGAAGGTTTGGGGGTAAGGGCAACTCCAACCCACCCCAAATTTGGCGTGGGTTGGCCACGCCAACAACCTATGCTAAACTCCCCGCTAAGCTGGGCGGAGAGCTACAGTGCCCCGCTAGAGATAGCCAGGCATTGTAGCTCCAACTGGGTTTGGCAGGGTGGGGGGCCCCACCTCGCCCTTTTTTATTTAAAATTTTTTTTTAGGTTGTTTTATTTTTTTAGTTTTTGTTATTTGAACTTTGAAGAAGACAACCTTTTTTTTATTTTTTTTTTATTTTTTAATGTATATTTTAAGTTAATTAAATATTTTAAAAATAACTTAAATTTAAATAATTTAAATTTAGCCGTATCATATATTAAAAACTTATATTAGTTGATAACAATTAATGTAATATTTTCAACAATTAATTTTATGAGGTTAATTTTTATGTTATATTTTGTACTGTTTTAAGTATAATTGATGCTTTATAATTTTTGATAATTAGATGTATATTAATAATTTTTATGTATTAATAATAGATTTATTATGTAAATTTTATTTGATTTAAAATATAAAAATTATTATAATTTATTTATTTACTTATAGATATATTAATTTATGGAAATAGTATAACAAAATAATAAAATTTATATGTAGAAATATTAATTTGAAAAAAAATAATATTAATAAATATAAAATAAGATTAGAAAAGAATATTCTTAGGATATGCTTTTTAGAGGGAGGAATAGTGTAAATATAGAGGGATAGGTTGCAGATGAATTAGAGTTTGGAGGGCCTAATATGAAGGAACGGCCCTTCCAAATTTGGAGAGATGGGTTGGAGTTGCTCTAATAGAATATGGGGTATGGACTTGAGAGTGGTTTGGGAAATACAAAAAAAAGGGGATTGTGGTTCAAGTAAGAGGTTCATTTATCTACTTTTATTATTCAAACGGAGGAAAAATATGAAAGTGTACTTTATTATGAATGGGACATTAAGTTTCCACCTTTAGCAATTTCATTGCAATATTAATGAAGGCCTTAGCCAAGCCAGTTGAAATAGAGGGAAGAGAGAAGGAGGTATCTTTCGTTAATATCCAATAACTTCAAATCTGTAATTGAGATACTGATGACTATGTTCAAATCTTTGGTTACACATATTTAAATGGGCCATCTTTTAGTAATCCTTAATGTTATGGTGCCATCGGCTATCTTTCCTCTTCTCTATTATTCTTTTGTATTTCAGTGTTAGTTTGCTATTTTGATCAATTCTGAAGTTATTGATTCAGCAATTAGGGTGGCAACTCTCTGGTACCAAAGTCATTTGGATGGCAGTTCGAAGGTCTTACTTGTAACAAACGACAAGGAGAATAAAAGAAAGGCCATTGAAGAAGGCATTTCTGCTGAGACCGGTACTTCTTGACCAGATCTTGACCATGTCCATTACTTTCACTGCTTTAGCTTGTTATTATTCTACTAACTTGAGGTTTTCGAGATTCTTGAAATAACCATATTTTGTTATTTTATTTTGCTCCAGTGTTATGAGAATATTTTTTTTTAATTGTTTTCCAATGTATGAAACATATTCAATTCTTTTGGTTTCAGTTGAAGCATATGTTAAGTCACTGGGTCAGCCTAACTTGCTTGACCTTCTTGTGCATCCAACCTCTGAAGATATTGTCATGGACGAAGTTGAAGATTCAAGGCCACTAAAGAGGAAAGTCATTTATAATGAGGTATATCTAGTTTTGTGGTTTGATTTCCTTGTTGAGTTTATGAGGAAATACTCTACTTCAGGTCATCAATATATATCTGTGGACTCTGCAGTTTGATTTTCCTTTGATTTCTGTTTTCCAGCATAAGCCCTTGTCGGAAATAACTTCTGGTTTACATTGTGGAATTTACCACCAAGGGAAACTTCGTATCAACCGTTACAATCCTTTTGAGGCATATGTGGGAAGTGAAAGCATTGGCGATGAGATAATAATCCATGGTCGAGTTAACATGAACAGGGCTTTTGATGGTGATATAGTTGCAGTGGAGCTCTTGCCCAAAGATCAATGGCACAATGAGAAGTCATCCATTGCAGACGATGGTGAGATTCGTGGTTCATGAGTGTCTACTTGGATTTGGTTGATTATTAGGACATTGATATATATATATATATATATATATATATATATATATATGTCACATGACAGTAAGTTTTGAAAAATTTGCGTGCTTTTACTGTTTTCATGTGGTATTGCCGAATATCTCCATGTATTTGGCAACATGCAACTATCTTAGCAGCTTTTGATTTTATGTTATAAATGCACATAATATATCCTAATTTCTCATTCTTTGTTTTCTATTTTGGCCAAAATGCATGTGAACATTTGTGTTGAACACCTGCTGACGGATTCCATTTTCAAATGAAAACTGTCTTTTGCAGAAAATCCCATACAGGGTTAGAGTCTAATAGGGTATAAAGCATTTGATTCTCAAATTTTAATATAAGTGCTCAAATTCTAGTATAATGCATTCCACTTAAAAGCATAAATCAAATGGTTCTTTTCCTACATTTTTGTTTTCTGTTGGCCATTCTACTCGATAAAAACAAGTTGGTGTCATCTTGAGGTGAATGCTATTGAGTGGTTCATGTAGGTGTTTATTTTTGTCTTTAATAGTTGAAATTTATATTTTCTAACTTCTCTAATTACAGAGGATGAAGAGGAAGAAAATGTTCATTTGGTTCCCAGCAGTGCTGATGATGCTCCTAGGAATATGAATGTGGTGCAAGATTCTGATCATTTTAATCAGTCACGTCCATCTGGTCGAGTTGTTGGTATTATAAAGCGAAATTGGCATTCGTAAGTAAAATGCTGTGCTTCACTCAAACTATTTGCAATTTCTTAAGGTTAGGTTGTTTTAAGGTTCAGTTAGATTTAAAGATGTATTTTCATAATTTTTCCTATTAGATTTCAGTTCAATATGTGTAAATTTTTATGGTTTCTTTTCTTTTTTGGGGTTTCATATGTATACGCTTTTCACATGTCTCATTGTTTTCTATTTGAGTTTTTCATCTAGGTTATATCTTGTGTGTTTCATCTGTTAATGTGAGAATAAACATGCTTTGGAAGGTTAGATACTACCACTATTGCTGCTGCTGCTGACTGCTAGTTTTTGGACACATGTAATCCATGTATGTGTGTGTTTGTGTGTTCTTGGACCAAATAAAAGAACAGAATTGTTTCTATATAGTTTAAAAAATAATAATGAAGGTTGCAATAGTAAAAAGGTGGAAACTGTAAGTGTAAGATAGGAATAATTTAAATTAGAAGAAAAAAACGTGGAAAAGAGGAATTTAGTAAAAATGTATATATGTGTGTTTGTAAGTATTATACATTATTATTATCATCATCATCTTGGGTCCCCCTACATGACTCCATTTGCTTGCACGGTTGTGCAGGGCTGAAGCTTGGATGATGACATTGTAGTTAGATGTCTATATGAAGTAAATTTTACACATTTCAAGACATTTCTGATTAATGCTTGCAGTTATTGTGGTTCTTTGGAGCCAATGCCCATGCCAGCAGGCCATGGGGGTGTTGTACATGCTTTATTTGCCTCTAAGGATCGCAGAATTCCCAAGATCCGGATTCAAACACGACAGCTTGGGAATCTTTTGGATAAGAGAATCATTGTGGCTGCTGATTCTTGGGATCGTTTTTCTCGGTATCCTTCTGGACATTATGTAAGGACCATTGGAGAAATTGGTGACAGAGATACTGAAAGTGAGGCAAGTTCTAATACCTCTAAAGCTCTGTTTTCAATATATATATATATGTATATATCTTGTCCATGTAAATAGTAAGTTACTTATTATGGTTGCCAAATCAACTGTTTCATTTGAAAGTTTTAGCTGACACTGACAGTAAATGTAATGGAACATCAAATAGGTTGTATTTCCCTGTCATGTGTAGGATTTGCATTTGAAACACACACTTAGTAGGATGATGTGAAGTGCTGAGACAAAGACATTCACAGATAAATATTGCAAATAATCACTTGTTGCCAACAATCCCTTACATTAAGCCAGTTTACATTTTGTTTTAATTCTTTTCTAGGTTGGTGATGATAAGTTTCTTTAAAAACCTGAGCTAGCAGCAAACAACCTAACAATGTGAATTGGCTTGTTCAATGCCTGTAATTTGCTGCTTACACTAAAAACTTTAGATGCTAGAGCATCGTATAATAATGTCTCAAAATATGTGTTTGTTTGTGCATGCAAACATAAATACATGTTTCTATACAATTTCTTTCTTTCTTTCTTTCCTCTTCTTTTTCTTTCTGTCTTACAAATAATTTTCCGGATTCTTCCAATATACTAACATATAAGTAAGGATTAGTTTTCACTATGAGGAAATGACTTAGTCTTATTACTCCATACTTACAGGTAGTCTTGATTGAGAATGACATCAACTCAAGACCTTTTTCGGCCCAAGTCTTAGCTTGTTTGCCACCATTGCCATGGTCTGTTTCTTCTGAAGATTTGTCTAATTCCAACAGACAGGATTTGCGACATCTCTGTGTTTTTAGTGTTGATCCCCCAGGTAGTTTTTCCCATCACCACTATTGTTATAGATATTGACCTTATCCATGGAATCATAATAATTTATCATTTGGTGTAGGCTGCAAGGATATTGATGATGCTCTGCATTGCAGTGCTCTTCCAAATGGAAATTTTGAAGTTGGAGTTCGTATCCTTGTAGTAGTTGTTACTTATATATTGTGAAGATTTATTGGTAAATTGTACAACTACAATGAACTTTCTTACGTTATTTATTTATTTGTCCCTACTAGCTACCATTAATAGTATTATAATTTTACTTTTGATAGAAGATTGTATATTTATGCTGATGAACTTTACTGGGATAAGGGTTTGTTGAGTTGAAATTTTCGTCATTTCATCTATAGCATGGACCTTGTCATGGTTGTAAGTGTTGCTCCTTTATGATCTGGAGGTCACATATCGCTGGTTCAATTTTGAAAACTATGCCACATAGGGTAAGGCTGTGCTTGGTTTTTTTTTTTTTTTTTTTTTTTTTTCAGTTTTTTTCTTTGTGGACCATACATAATGGGAGCATCATATACTAGCTACAACACTTCTTAATTGCTTCACCCCCACTTTGCTGTATTCGCTTCAAAGCTGATGCTGGTTATCGACCAAAATCCTTACAGCCTTTAATCAGATATTGCCGATGTCACAAATTTTGTACATGCTGGCACTCCCCTTGATGACGAAGCTTCAAAAAGAGGCACATCTGTGTATCTTGTTGAAAGAAGAATTGACATGCTTCCCAAACCTTTGACAGAAGGTATAACTCTCTTTTGAACTTGTGGATTTTTTTTCCTTAGTTTCTTAGTTGCATCTGTTGACTTTTTAATATAAGCAAATTCCAATTAGTCAGGAATTGCATGGAATTTGTTTCATCTTTGGGGTCTTTCTAACTGTTTTGTTTGCTGGTATTTGTCTCCTCAAACATATTCCTCTCTCTCTCTCTCTTTCTCACCTTCACACTCTTTTGAAACCTTAAGCCAAAATTTTCAACTTGGCCTTTTGATAATAAAATGAACTTATACTTAACGAACCTTCTAACTACGTCGTGCAGATATCTGTTCTCTTCGATCCGATGTGGAGAGGTTGGCCTTTTCTGTTATCTGGGTAAGTGTTTCTTGGCCAATGGAATCATCAATGTGAAGCTGGCCTTCTTGGGGAGAGGGTGCTTCCTGCTTGATCGAGTCATGTCTCATTGGATAGGTGCAAAACCTTTCAATGGCACATGCAAAATTATATGATTAATAGATGAATCCGACATACTTTATATTTTGCAACATATGCATCAGTAAAGGTTTTGGGATACTTGCAAGTTGGAATTGCAATAATGATCCCATGAAACTTCTTGAAATAAATGACCTTTTAAGGGGCCCTATTCTTTTTTTGTTTTTTGTTTTTTTTTTTTTAATTTGATAAAGGGTATCTTCTGATTTATTTGAAATCTGAGGTGTAATAATGCTCATTCATGGCTGGATGGATGGATATTGAAAGAACCTTGTTCTAAAACCACTGAATTTAAGTTTTCATTATGCCGAAGATCTTCTTTTGCATTTTATACATCCATTTTCTTTCTTGTAAATTAGGAAATGACTCCTGAAGCAGAGGTTATTTCTACAAGATACACTAAAAGTGTAATCAAGTCCTGTGCTGCATTGTCTTACGTTGAGGCTCAGGCCAGGATGGATGATAGGTATTGCAAATAACTGCTCTCTAAGTAGTTCTGTTGGATTTCTTAAATGTTCTCTGCAAAAATTTTGAGGTTTTACTTTCTACTTCATGATGATATCTTTGGGCTATTAGGAATCTTCTCACAATTTTCACTGCACCAAGTTTATGCTTGAGAGGCATTTTTGGTGTAAAAAAAAAACAAAAAAAATCATGGTTTCATGTCTATATTGCGTTAGCAAATTGAACCTGAACATTTGTACCAGTGCACCTGGTTTTTTAACCCCTTTTTTGGGACTAAAGTCTGATATAGCTGTTTGATTTTGAAGTGCTCGCACCTTGGAATTCCTTTTCAAGGTTGCTGGTTCTGACAGTTGGATTTTGTTTTTTTAATTATTATGTCTACTTGATTTTTTTTACAAGTTTTGCAGTTACCTTTCATTATCATTTCTTTGTTGTTGGCAGCCGCCTGATGGACCCGGTGACAGTTGATCTACGTAATATGAATAAGTTGGCTAAGGTAAGCAAATCTGAAACTGAGCATGCTTCATGATATTTAATGCATAGGCAACTCATGTCACCAATTAATATCTCTGCTATCTGGAGTCCTATTAAAATTATTGCAAGATGTGTTGCAGATTATGAGGCACAGACGCATTGATAGGGGAGCTCTAACTCTTGCTTCTCCAGAAGTGAAATTTGAAATTGATACTGAAACTCATGATCCTCTTGATATTGGTATGTATTAAGTATACATTTGGAATCCAGCCAATAAATGAGTATGAAAGGATTTCTTCTTCTTTGTCCTCCTCGCCTTTCTTTCTATCTTTCTTCCCCTTCCCCCTTCCCTTTTTCTTTTTCCTTTTTTGAGAGGTAAGAAGAAATAATATCATTGAGGTAAAGATAAAATCAAAGTTTCAAAGTACCTGAGATACTCAAAACCAGAGCAATGAGCAAAATAAAGACCAAACCAGGGCTAGGCCACCCACCAAAATGTTTGCTAATGGTTGTAAGGGTGTTTGTCCATATACCTCGGAAGGATTAGTCAGAGGAAATGTACTCTAGAAACCTGCCATTCTCAAAAAAAGGGTATTTTGAAGAAGGATGGTAAATGTTGTCCTACCGTTTTCCGGAAAGGGAGGTTGTTCTAAGATAATTGGAAGAGGGTGGCTTGGGCATTAGGAACATTCACTTTGAGATCTTGTATAATGCACTAAATGGGTTTGGAGATATATCAGTGGCATGCATCCCATCCCTCCCTTTTTTATTAAATTTCCTGTGATGTAATTGGTTTCAGTTTTCTTATTAGAGACTGTAAATGGAAGTTTGGTGAACAAATTTGAAAAGATATACCCAAAATATGTACTGCGATAAATCTTGTTTAAAATAGGATCTTTACTGTTATTTGGATCTTTTAATCTTTCTTCTGCAAGTCAAGTATAATATTAATATCAAAACTCACGATGCTCTTGATATTGGGTGTATACATAGAAAATGGAGATCCAAGCAGTAAATGGTTTTAGTCATCCCATGTATATGGAGAAGATTTGGAAGGTTTTGCTTTGTGGGAAGTAATAATTAAATATTGTAATGTCAAGACCTTAAATTTCAAATGGGAATAGGAGAATACCATCCATTTGTTGCCTCGGTGAACTCTTAGCTTAAGTTTGTTTCATCATCAATGTTAATTCACATCAAAGCCTAGTACCGATTCCTTTCTATTTTAATTTTCTTTCTTTTGTTTTCTCTTGTTCTTTTCTAATAATTTGTGTCTGGATTTTGATCTGTTATGCCAGGAATGTACCAAATCAGAGAGGCAAATCAAATGGTTGAGGAGTTCATGTTAGCTGCTAATGTTTCAGTTGCAGAAAAAATTTTGAAACATTTTCCTTTATGTTCACTGCTGAGGTATATTTCTGGTTTTGGACATTATTTTCTGCTCACAAGAACAGTATTTTTTTTTTCTTTTGTTTTCTATGAGAAATTCTGTCTCATCACAGTCAAGGAATTGGCTGGTCATCCTAGGGGACCTAGATATATTGGAATAAGCAAAATTCACTAGTTGGCCAGGTCACAAGAATGTGCTTATAAGTTATAACAGTTGCACATGGGAACATGCAAAAGCAAACAGGGAGATCTGAATGACAAGATGTCTTACAAAATCATTGCTTTAATATAATGTGAGAAACCACGGGGTTCAATAATTTATAGCAATGATTCAGTTCAAGAATGTAGTAAAGGTGACCTAGCAGTGCACTCATGTACTCACATCGCACGTTGTTGCATACTTGCATTGTACACACCTAATTTGAACTTTTGAGAATAGAACATCCACCAGTCTTGTGGGCATTCTTTTAAAGAAAGTGCCAATAATGTGTTATGACTTTTGTGCACTACCAATGCCTTTAATTTGTGATTTTCTTCTTGATTAAAATATATCTTTTATGCATGTAGGCGCCATCCCACTCCAACCCCAGAGATGCTCGAACCTTTGTTGCGTACAGCTACTTCTGTTGGTTTGCATTTGGACGTTTCATCTTCAAAAGCTTTTGCTGATTCATTGGATCGTGCTGTGGTAAATTTCTTGTTTAATTTCTTTGTCATTTCGTAAGACACCCATACAGGTGGCAATCCTTGTCTCTATAACAAGGAACCATATGTAATTCTTTTTTTTTTCTGCAAGAAATGTCAATTTATTGAGTCAGTCTGTCCTCGGTTTTTTTTTTTTTTTTTTTTGTGTAAGATTTATGATCTTTGGCATTAAATAACCCTGAACCAGACTATTGAATATGCGTAATATTTGATACTTTTATTGTTAGTTTTTTATATATTATTTCATAATATCTGTTGCTTAAATTTAAAAGTTCCATGACAGGGTGATGATCCCTACTTTAATAAGTTGATCCGGATATTGGCTACCAGATGCATGACTCAGGTAACTTCACTGTGTTTCCATCTTCAATTTAGTATGGCTATCTGTCTGCTGGACTTCTGGTATTATAAGATTTATTGATAATAAGCTATACATTTAGGCAGTATACTTCTGTAGTGGAGATCTGACCCTTCCAGAATTCCACCATTATGGGCTTGCAGCGCCCCTCTATACTCATTTCACCTCTCCCATACGACGGTATGCAGGTAAGCTGGTAGTGTAGATCAAATTGAAATTGCCTGCTATTTGTGTCACATTATTTAACTTTATAGTAATCAGAGAATTAAGTTGAAAGCCTTTGCTTCCATGCAGATGTCATTGTACACAGGCTGCTTGCTGCAGCCTTAGGAATTCTCAAGCTTCCACCCATATTCCAAGATGGATCACAGCTCACTAATATTGCTGATAGTAAGAAATCTTTATCTGTTTATCCCACTTGTTCCTCTTTTATATGTTTTCCCTCCACGACTTTTTCCTTCCTCCATTTGGGTAAACATTGAAAAACTTATCTGTTATTTGCATTTTTTAATATGATTGGATGGTCGGTATTGCTTTTCTCCCACTGTCCCACTTTTCTTTGTAGTCATGATCTAATTCTCAGGTCTTTAGCCCTATTCAATTTGTGTTATTTTTTGAAACAATTTGGGCCACTGATCCAACTTTGCTGGTTTAGTATATTCTAGTTAACTTTAAATTATTCTTTTAGAAGTTTGTCCAATGGCAATTATATTTAAAATTCTTGTAAACCTTCAAGCATATTGTTTATATTCATTTGGAAAAAAAAAATCTATTTGAAACTATCATTTTATAAAGTAAGATATCACATTGCTTTTTTAATTTTTATTTATTTACTTATTTTTGAAACCATGGTATCTTTCTCTTATGATCTAACTAATCCATGGGGCCCCAACCATCTACAAGGCTAAGACCTGAGAGATGTGGGGGCTGCGGTGGTGGGGGGGGTGGGGTGGGGGGGGGGGGGGGGGGGGGGGGGGGGGGGGGGGGGGGGGGAAATTGGAAGTTGAATTTGTGGCCTTCTTGGTCACGGGCCTTTCTGCCGTTACCCTGATGGGGCTCCCATTGCTAGAAAGTTCATTGCTATTGCTTCACTTGTGAAAATACCCATATTGTGGATGCTTTATTTAGTAGCTTATGAAGTTTCTGCCGTTTCCAGATTTAAATTATCGGCACAGAAATGCTCAAATGGCTAGCAGGGCTTCAATTGAATTGCACACTCTAATCTATTTCAGGAAACGGTATGTATGATTGAATCACTCTCAATCTCTCTTTCTCCTTATCGTCTTCCACTAAAGCCTTTTTGTTCAACCTGTGTCTTGTTAGTTAATTTTTGTCTTTTATATTGCAGTCCCACAGATACTGAAGCAAGAATAGTGAAGATACGGGCTAATGGTTTTATAGTCTTTGTGCCCAAGTATGCTTTCCTTCATCACATGTCATTGTTTAAGCATGTCATAAAAGAATCTTATTGCAGCAAACATGCTAATGCTTTTCTATTTCTGCTAAGGAGGATTGTAACATCTAATGAATAGACTGATTGATCTAATCTGTTCCTATGCAGGTTTGGTATAGAGGGTCCTGTGTACTTGACACAGAGAGGAGAGAAAGGAGCAGGGGAATGGCTGCTAGATGAGGAGCACCAGAAGGTCAAGAAGATGGATGGCAGTATCAGTTACAGTGTTTTGCAGACAGTGAGGATTCATTTGGAAGTTGTGGAACCCCAGCCCAATCGTCCTAAGCTCCAACTCACCCTTATCTAGGCATCATTGTAAGATGAATACTGCGAATCTAGCTTTTATATTTGTTGCATTGATCTTGATCAACAGCAATCTGGTCCTTAGTTCAAACAATTGGGACAAGCCAATATCTAGTTTATATAGCAACGTAACTGTAAGTATTGTGATATTCATCCAGAGGTTTCAACTTTCAGTTTTTACACGAAAATTGCATTTATTTGCGCTAGACACCTGTAAATCTTGAACTCTTTTTTTTTGCTTTTGGTTGCAGTTTGTGAGATAATACAACTGGCATCCTGGTATTCCCAAGTTGCCATTGATATGTGATACAGTATTTAGGAGTGACTCAAGTTAAGTTTGTTTAAACATGGCAGAGTTTGAGGGGCAACTGCAGCAATGGTATGCTTCGAAAGTCCTGACACTGTGAATTCAGTTTTGCTTATATGAACTTTTCTTGGAAAAAAGTGCAAGCCTAATGAGTTTTCCATTAAATGATTTGAGGGAGTGGATTCATGTACTTCAAATGGTTTGAGATTGATAGAAAGTGTTGTCTTTATTAACCTTTCTTTTTTCGCACTCTTTACCTTGAAAGAAAGTTATCTTTTCTTTTGTCATAATCAGCATACGTTCCTTATGTCACACAAGGCTTTGATTGGCATGACTACAGGAAA
>JAJIYU010017476.1:0-11654 GCA_030144865.1 Tinospora cordifolia | reverse complement strand
CGGTGAAGGCACACCATCAACATGTTTGTGTTTGATCACAAACTCAAATTGGTAGCATAAGAAATGATTACTTTAACCACTCTTTACCCTATATTTAAAAAAAAAAAAAAATCTCATACAGGGCCTCATTGGCTATTATATAATGTACAGATACGAGGATATCTTGTAGATTAATCTTATTAACATATTCAATTAAGTCTATATCTTTATACAATAGAGTTCGGGTTTATATAATCATAGATAGTATGGTGGAAAGGTTTTTAGCAAATTATACAAATCACTCTAGTCTCCAACTATGATGAAATGTATATTCTCTAAATAACATGAAAATTTATCTACAATAAACAAATATGTTAGGTGAAAATAAATGATATTTGCAAAGAAATAATAAGGATAAACAATTTATCTTTTTTTAATTTCATTACTTTTATTTATATTTTTAAATCAGAAGAGACTTCTTATATTACATTAAATAAGGAACCTATTCTTTGTATAACATTTGTATCAAGTAAATACTCAAAAAAAAAAAAATCTCGTTTTTTGAAGAGGAAATAAATATAGACTTATTGATCCATAATCAAATTCTATTTGATCAATACATTATTTGTCAATATGAATATTAAGAAATTAAAAAAACTAAAATAAATATCAATATATTACAAAATCCCCTAATCTCACAACTCTGTTGTCTCATCTTTTATTAAGCAATAAATTATTACTTAGATTATGGAAATCTTCATATAAACCTATTTGAATGTCAAATGCCACAATGTCTAATGTAGTACGTATTTACAATATTAGATCAAAAGATGTACACCTTAAGCTACATGTATATTAGAAGCCACTTGGACCTAAACACTAGAGCTATCAAATAAAGGTTAAATTATATATATATATATATCAATTGTAAGTAGATAAATTATTATTAACATTCTTCCTCATATTTATAACTACACATGAACTTTTACTAGGGAGGAATAAACGAGATAAACCAAATATGATTAAAATGTGGTTCGAATACAGGAAATCCTTAATAAATCTCGCTCTGATATCATTTTAGAAGTCATTTGACCTAAATGCTATACTTATCACATAAGAGTTCAACTATATATATCAATTGTGAGTAGATAGATTATTATGAGTAGATAGACTATTATTAACAGTGTATACTTATCTAGTGATTATAAATATATATTATAGCATTAATATTCAAAATAAAGTTTAACATTGCTCTTAGATTATATAACCACATTCTAGCAAATTGACTGTGTAGATTGTATTCTTTACAAAGATAATGAAAAATTTTCTTCTTTATTGTTTGGACAACATGGCTAGAAGAAATTTATATTATTTTTTATTAGATTATAAATAATAATTTCAATAATTCACTATTGAGATCAATGTCTTTATGTTGAAAGACAAACAGGGTGTTGATGATGCACTGAGGATGTTGTGAGAACATCTGCAGTCCAAAAACAATAGCATTTCCTAGCAATACACTTGCAAAGGACCTTGGGATCCACATGGTTATTTAATGTGAAAAAACTCTTGGTTTTACTGACAAAGTTAAAGCACCTTGACACAGTTAACAGAGCTACTTACTAGCAAAGGCCAAAAGCTAAACCCACTTTATCTTGGCTAACCCATCTCCTTTTTAGACCCACTTGAAATAAAAAATAATAAAACAAAAATTAAATAAAGATAAATATATAAAACCCAACTAGAATATTATCCCATTACATCAATTTGCATTTCTAAAATGCCCTCTTTTTATCTTTTTCTTTTGTTTCACTCTCACATTAAACAATTCTTTGAGTTGAAGCTGTATGTTTTGGGGAAAAATGTATTCAAAAACAAGATACTATATCCAAATCAAAATTCCTTTTTTAGAATACTTGGAGTGGTAGAAGCACACATGACAAGAACCCACTCTTATTTTTACCTCTTAGAGGTCTCAGGGTGCTCTTTGATAATAACATTAGGCGTTGGTCACCCTTCATTATTGTATAGTGGTCTAAATTCTCAAAATCACAATCAAACTAAGTAAAACCTCAAATGTTAATTTATTTATTAAATGATAAATGTTATACATCTTAAAATATAGTATATAATAAATGATTTAATTATTATGAGTTAAGTACACTCTTAATAGAAATTAGCATTGTCTAACCTTTTAACTATGAGAAGATGCTTGTTGCTATTTAAGTTTGCAAGCAACGTTCTCACGCAGTTGTAGTTAATTGAACAAATTTACTTTAAAATTTAATGAAAGAATGGTGTTGATTCAATGAAATAGAATTGAACAAGCAATGAATTGAAAAGAAAAGCTTTGTTTAAAAATTGAAAACACAATCTTCTTCTCTTACATGACTAAATTAGCTTAAGAATTTATAAAGTATTCTAGAAGGTTTGCCCTTATTCTTAATGCTGGTGTTTAATTTTAATTTTAATTTTTAAAAAAATTGTCTATACAACCTTTTTAAATCATCAAAATTTTAACATGTGAAAGGATTTTTTAAGAAAAAGTTGGACAAGAATTTGAGAATTTATAAGGGGCAAAGCCAATCTAAATAATTTAAGTTGATAAATTTGAAACTCAACAAACCCAATACCTCATAGTCCAACCAAAATAATTCGTGTTCATTTTAAGTTGGGTTAGTTGGATGTGTTGATCATAAACATATTTGACATATAATTTATTGATATAAAAGCTTTAAATAATTATTTATTATTTAAAGTTGCTCGTAATTTTATTCCTCTATTATTTTCAAATGATTGAATTGTTAATATTACATATTAATGGATAGTAATACTAATTTATGAAATAGTAATGAATATATATTAATAGCATACTAATCTTAGGATATGTATGTGGATATATATTATGGTATAAACTCAATTAGATAGTATTAAATTAAAATAATATCAAGGTACATACAAATCTTAAAATAAGTAATTCTTAAAGGTAACAACAATAGATTAGATATTATTAGATTTGATAAATATAAATTTAATTGGGTTTTTAAGAGTTCAAACTATGATCTAAATCAAACTGACCGAGTTGAATATTTTATAGTCTAATCTAAGCTTAAAAAAAACCTATTTAACTTAATCTAAACTATTATTTATTTTAAGGCCTCTTTTTTGTACTTTGTTGAACTATTGAGCAAAGAGTTGAGCCCTTTCTGATATTTTTTTGGTATATTGATTTATACATGTGCTGCACATAAAATTTTATTGTAAAATAACTTTTATTAGAAAAATTAGACATATTTTGTCTTAATATGATCAAACTAACTAAAATCATTTGAAAATATAGATAAAATGCAATTTAGAGTACGCCTAGGACTTAGAAGAAAAATGTAGATTAAACTAATTAGAATTTTTTTAAAAGGTAGGGTGTAGAGAAATACAGAACTTAAAAGAATATATATATATATATATATATATATATATATATATATGGTGTAGATTGAATAAAAAATGGATGTATTTTTATTTCAAACTTTTAGGATCGTCTTGTGTAGTGGTCAACTTGATATCATAATTTTATTAAAAAAAAAAAAAAGAATAGGTCAATTAACATATATTTCATTCTTTTTCTACTTAACTTTACTATGAGCTCAGTTTAACATATATGCCAAAAATAGGCTTATTAAAAGGTTGAAGATATTCTAGAGAAAATAACAGTTCACAAAATTCTTATTCCTTGCATATTATTATGTTAGTGAATAATCACATAAGTAGTGCCTATGACAATTCATCTCAATATAATTCATCACTTTCTACTGGTGCTAAGTGCCGTGCTTCACTTGGTCTTTGTTTCACATGAATCTCACCCCAAGTGGGCAAGAAACACACTTTTGACAACTGTGATTAGTGTGTGCTTTGTGTGTAATTTCATGCACATAGTTCAATGGAAGTGAAAGAAGATTGTGAAATGTACTTACACTGGCTTGTTGATCTCACCAAAAGCTCTTTAATGGCTCTCAAGAATGGCCCCTCCACAGTCTCCTTGCTCTCTCCTCTCTTTTCTCCTTTTCTTTTGCACTTCTTTCTCTCTTTCCCTTTTTCCCAAAATGAGAGAATGTATCTATTTCTTTCTTCTCTTTTTTGGGTGTTATTAATCCATAGGTGTAGGGTTATAGGAAAGCTAGAGGATAGGTGTATGGTGTGGGCATGGTGATTGCATAGGGCTTGCTTGGAGAAGGGAAGAATGATATATGGTAGTTGTTGATTAAGGTCGTTAAGTGATGGTTTTAGGTGGGCAAATAAGATAAGGGGTGTCATGCCCTTTTTGAACCACTCTCACAAGTCATGGGAAATGACCCAAAGCATGGGTTTGAGGTGTCTTGATCATATCATGTGTCCTCTATTTGCTACATACGTGTGGCTCAAGGATAATGCTTAGATTGGTTAGAATCTCGAGGCAAAGGTAATTTTTTTGGACTTCTAAGATGCTATTGCCGTACATGACTGTAACATTCTAAAAAATTTAAGAATTTATAAATACAAAATAATAGATATCATGAAAATTAATTATTATCAGAATTTATAAATAAATAAATAATAAATATTATTTATTTATTTATGGACAATTATAACCATAAGGTTGATAAGTATTGAGTAAAATAACATACAAAACCTAAACTCGAGAGCATTAATAATAAAATAAACTATTTTAGTAACAAGAGTGATCTATCAGCCTAATTTGTTAAAACAGTGTGTTGAAATTAGTAGGTTTTGAGTTTGATCATCAATTTGTCACTTTATCTTTCAAAATAATAATAATAAGTAAACAATATTTATAAGCAAGTAATTACAAGTGATTGACCTAGTAAAAAATTAAAACTAAAATTAATTAAAGAGAATAGTTAAATAATAATCTCGAATAATGATTATAGATTAATATAATATACATTAAATTAATTAACAAATAATGTACATTATATTGACTAAGACAAGTGACTCACTTTTAACAATGGTCTCATAGAATTATGTTACACCAAAGACCATGGAATCATTAATAAAAAATTAGGCGCAAAAATTTTGAAATTGAAAATTTGAATTCTAAATTCAAAAGATGTTATAATACATATGATCCTTGATCATTAATAACATAAAACTATCCTCATTTAATTACACCATAATAGGATGGCAATAAGTAGAGAATATAATTAACATTTAAAAAGTTTTACAAAGAAGAAGAGAATAAGGAAACTAAAGAATCAAGAAAACATTATGTAATAAATAAAAAATAGGAAGAAAATCAATACCCTTCTCACACATCAAGGGATAGGATTTCATCAAAATATCATACACTCTCTCCCACTTTCAGGGCCCAAGAAAGTAAACAAACCATATGATTTGCACAAGAGAAAACCCTACACTAGCAATCATTGTCTCACCATCATATATAAACCCTTGAGTGACCCCTTTGCTCTTTTTTGCACTCATTATCTTTACTCCATTCCCATCATCATCTTATCACCCTACAACTACTAAGGAGAAACATCCAAGAAGGGACACAAGAGGATCAAGGAAGAAGACCTTCAAGGTGAGTAAAGTCATGATTTCCCACACTCTTCTCTGCTCTTTCTTTTTCTCTTCACCCAACCACTACCCAGAGCCACCCAAATCTCTATGCTTTACTCACCATTAGAACACTTTTCCAACACCTTTCCAATCCTTGAAAATATCCTAAAGACCAACCAAATACCCATGAAAAGAAACTATCACAAACCCCTCGAACTTAGCCATTTTTCTACTTAAACCCATGTTTTTTGCCTACAAGGAGACCACCCATTGCATTCCCATGATCATCCAAAACCTAATAATTTTTTCTATTAAATAGCCTTCAATCATTGAATAACCACCAAAAATTCATTGGAAAACACAACAAAAATTCTTCAAAAAGTCATGCCCAACCTACACTATATATACCTTTTGGCCATACCATCCACATGGTGTCTAAAGTCCATGTTTTTAACATGTTTTGGTGTTGGTATTTTAGCCTTGAGAGGTGTAAAAATAGTAGGAAAAGGAGGAGTAAATGTCACTCAAAGAAGAAGAAGAAGAAGAAGAAGGACTCATAAGTGAGGTATATAACACCTTAAAACCCTGGTTTAGGGTGTTCTTTTTCACACATGCATGACCACTATAAGGGATTGAGGTGAAGTTTGGTTTTTAGCATGAAAATTGCCCTCTTTAGATGTGTTTTGAATCATAGTGGCAGTCGAACACCTTACACACGAACTCCTTAAGGTATGTGAGAGAAAAACACCAAAAATAGGATGTTTTAATGTGCAAATCACAAGGGCTAAATGTATGCAGCCATATATAAGAGAATTATGACCTAAGAATAGGAAGAAAAGTGCCTCATAGTGGATATAAGACATGTGAAACATCAACCATATACATACACATAAGCATGGTTGCAAGTGTACAATCATGTAATAATAAGTTACACACTTAGACAACAAGGGAATGATGAGGAAAAACATGGGAATAGATGAGAAAAAAATTCTTAAAGGTATTAGATTTTATTTGGGGACATAATAGGCACGAAAAACCTAAAAGTAGGGTTTTCATGTGCCTTAATATTAAAAAATTGGAGCTGGAAGTTATAACTCTTGTACTAAGGTTAAAACACTTAGAAACTATTAGGTTATTGTTTATAATTGAAGAAAAGTGATTAAAATGGAAGCCTTAACCCATAGCTTCATAAAACACAAAATGGGTTTGAAAATCCTAAAAATAGGACACTTTCGGTGTACTTGTCGTGACCTTTCCCTAGGATGAAGGGCAAACCGACCGACATAGTACCCTAACAAATATACTCACAAGTCGAGCTTGCTAAAACACTACTAAGCCTCTTTCACACCCCATACACAACATCTTCAAAGTAATCATAGGAGATGTGGAAGTAGTTAAACAGATAATTGTAGCAGAAATTTAAGTCAAACAAAAGTTAATTATATATAGTTCCCTACATGTAACAGTAGCGGAAGTGTCTAATTTAATATATTTACAACAGCTACCTTATCCCCTATATATCATATTAACTCTCAAAATAATAAACTACATAGTGAACCTACCACAATAAGCTGAGAATGCTGCTCTATGCTATAACCCCAAATGTTAGAGTAGTGAGCCAATTTGTCCATAACGACTCAGTGAGTAATATAGTCTAACCTATAACTTAAAATAGGAATTCCATGAAACTGTGTTATATATGTTTGAACAAATAATATTATGTGAATGATGCCATAGTTAATGACTTTTAAATCTATAATGCAGTTATGTACCTTCCATTTAGAAAACGATTTTAATGATAAAAACACATGCCGAGGCTCTCACTAGCCTCCAAGGCAATAATAAATCTACTCGAGCAGGCTTCCCAGATAGTTAGATGTATTCTCATACAACATTATAAGGATTCACTAATACATACCTCATGTATGGCACCCTCAGATCCTCAGTATGTGGTCTAATTGAGAACCCGCACATAATATACCTTTAGGTATTGTGGCATCTAGTCCTCAAGCTCAACCAAATCCAATACCTTAACCCATACCATCGGACCGCAAGATTCAGTGCATGTTTTCATTTAAAAACTCATTTAAAGATTGTAAATGCATTGAAAGTTGTAATAATATTTCATTTATGAATAGAATAGCAAGTTTATATGATAAATTAGAAAACACTACTTACAAGGATGTTCAGCTCTCGGTGCTCCTCTCGTGAATGGTCGTATCCTGCTAACGTTTGATCCTGCATGATCAACGTGATTTTTTTATTATCTACATGAAACTTGGCTCAAATGTAACTTTATCGTCCTTGGTTAATCAGAATTGACTCGGTCAATTGTGATACATTTATTGATTTGGTCAATATAGTCAACTCTAATTAAGTTTAACACTTGCTGATCTATCTAATCAATAGGGTCAAGAGGTCAACAAGGTCAATTGGTGCCATTAAGACCTTACTATCGACCCAAAATACTAAAAGAAACTATACTGTCAACACGTGTCCCACTTTTGGTATACAATAACCAATCTTTTCGTAAATTTGGTGGTTTCATATAGTAAATAAGAGAATTTTAATTATTTCCTATGATATTTATTTTTTCGGTAAATATTTCATAATGTTATACAATATTGTATATGTAACATTATATAACATTTCCTCTTATTATATCACCTTATATACATTTTTTTATTTAATCTTCAAATTGCATAAACGCAAATTAAAAATATCAATTAACCTCCAAAAATTTTAACTTTAGTATCATTGAGTCTAAAATTTCATTGTGGACATTTCAGTACCCATCAATTAAAATTCCAGTATTAATATGTATAATTCTTACGTGTCGGTTTTCAATTATCATATAAATTCTTATAGCTTACAAGAGTATAAATGAACTATATATCTATGTTCTACTTGTTGATTTAACTTAGATTCAGAGTCTGAAGCAAAAGAATCACATATCAAGGTAACACAGAAACATCGACACACAATTACTATTATAATTAAAAGGATTACAAAGTCAATGACCAACCAAAGAAGTAGAGTGCCAACCACTGAAGACAACCGAGACATTCACCCAGTGAGAGTGAAGAACATTTTATAAGGAAGCTAGAAAACTTACAAGAGGACTTAAGAAAACTTACAAGAGGACTTAAGTAAACTTACAGGAAGGTCTTACAAGACTGTTTTTCGATGCCATCCCAAAGAGAATGGCTCTCTATTTATAGAGAAAGCAAATACTATCAGATAAAGTAGAGGAACAAAAGCTTGGCGTACTGCCTAGTGAGTAGGCTTTGACAAATGCACATATCATTGCCGTTTACTATAGAAGGAGCATATTATTGGCATTTACTGTAGTATCTTCTATTATTGTTTCTTGCAGTGTCAAGGGTGCCAGCTAGGAAAGTTTTAAGCACATGGGTTGTACAAGCAGAGTCAGGAGTCATCATCTTTTGATGAGGAGTCATCATCTGTCCACGTGACAGTGTCCACTAACTTGGCTAAATCTCGCAGATGATAAGGATGTTCAGCCAAGTATGCATTGAATAGTTTGTGTAGCTTGTCATAAAGGTGATTCTCTGGTTCATCAAGACCTGTTTTGCTGTAAAGTAAGGCTGACGGATATGGATAATGCATGTAAGTGATCCAACTATTGATCCCAGAGTCCTCATTCCAATGCATCAAATCTAACTGGAATTGTTAAAAATTGTGAAAATCTGGCCAGTAAAGGGCTTTAAAGGCTAGAAAGAACTCGAGATGGCCTCCAATGAAAGCCTGAGAAGGTGAATAGTATCCATATGGATTAAAATAGAGGAAATGTGGATAAGAACGGAGTATTCTATAGTTAAATAGATGGTTTGCACCAGCTACTGTGTTGTCACCTATGCTTGTACTTTCTGTTCTGGAAGCAAGAGGAGCAAAGATATAACGTTGTAGCCACTCCTGTAGTACTTTTAACCAAGTTGCATGATCTAGAATATGCATGAGGAATTTGTAGAACTTGGTTTGGTCAGGACCAAAAGTAGGATATTGGAGGCTCATCTGAAAAAAAAATGCACATAACAAATTTTTGTCAATGCTAAAACCAATCCACCATGTTCTGATGACATGCATAAGATAACAATAGGCCTCTTTGGGGAAGTCATAGAAATTGGGCAAGCGAAAAGGAAAAAGGTATGGTTTGGTCGAATGGGGAATATGACCAAAAACCATTCCATGGTTTTGTGTCGTGGCCTGGAAAAGGCCATCAATAGTAGGTTGATCAGGGATCTTCCAAAAGATGATTTCTCGGAGTTCTATAGAAAGAGATGAAATAAAATCTAATGGATTGGGGGATGATGGATCTGAGCCATCAGAAGGATCTGGATTGGATGGGGAAGAGTCAATAACTCCAATGAAATGTGTCGATCAATGTCTAGACAGGAAGTCTGCAAGGACATTAGTTTTTCTGAGAATGTGTTTAACAGAGAAGTTAAATTGGAAAAACCAATTTGCCCACCGGAGAAGTTGTGAATTGGGTAAATTTTTTGTTTGAAGTGCAACATTCGGGGAAAACTTGACATGTCCATTTCAATAAGGAAATGATGTCCAGCTAAATAGAATTGGAATTTTCTTATACCCCTTTTGACAACCAGAATTTCCTTAAAAGTTCAGTGGTAATGAATTTTGGATTGTTTAAAGGTTTTACTTTTGTATCCGCAACGATGTCTAGACTTGTCTGGGAGTTCTTCAAACAGGATGACTCCCCAGTGTTCATCACTGACATTTGTTTAGATGATGCGTAACCCAGAACTTGGGATCTTTAGACGAGGAAGAGTCAGGGGCTTATGCTTTAAGGCCATCACGATTTTGGTATGTTCATCTTGCCATGGAGGAGGAGACTTCTTAAGCAAGGCAGATAACTTGCTGGTATGCTGAGAGAGGTCCTTGATGAAGAGGCCCATATAGTTGACTAGGCCCAAAAATTTTTGGATTGAAGTCTTGTCTGGCAAGACATCAAGGAAATCTAAAAGCTTCAGAAAGATATGAGGTTGACGAGTAATATGTCCTTCATTTATTTCCATCCCAAGAAACTCAATTGTAGTTTGAAAAAGTTACATCTTTTTCTCTGAGCACATTAGTCCATAGGAAGTACATAAATCATAAAATTTGCTTACTAGGAGAACATGAGAGTTCACATCCTTTAAAAAGAGGAGAATATCATCAATATATATGAGCTTGATTCTGAATTGGTGCAAAAATACGATTCATGGCCTTTTGAAAGAGTGAGGGAGCGGACGTGAGACCAAAAGGCATGATGGTCCATTGGTAATGATGGCCTGGAATGATGAAAGTTGTTTTTGGCCTGTCAGGAGGAGCAATTCCTAGTTGCCAAAACCCAAATTTGTAGTCAAACTTGGAGAATAAGCTTCTAAGAGATGTTGACATAGAGTTTCAGGATGGGGGAAAAGAAACTTGTCATCTTCGAGAAAAATGTTAAAAGGCTTGTAGTTGATAACCAACCTAAGTTTTCTCGAACTTGTTTTGACCTTTTTTTGACATAAAATGCTTCACAAGCCCACAGAGACTCTGTGGGTTCAATTAATCCTTCATTTTTGAGTTGTACAATTTCTTGGACAGCTAAGGTCAGTTGAGAGGGATGCATACTATGGTGAGATGCTTTGGTATAATTCACATCTTCATTAAGCTTGAAAGGGAGCAAAATAAAAAGTCGTTGTTGAACCATAATGGATGGGTGCATTTTTGTAAAAAGTATGTATGACTTTCAGTACAACAATGCTGTGAGGGTTTGGTTCTAAGTGCTTGAATATGAGGAGAATCAAATATTTTGATTGTTAGAGAGATGGAAGATATCCATGGGACGAATGCTGAATTTTTTTTAATCCTTGGGATGTCCATGTGAGCTGTTTGATTTGTTGGAGAATGTCATATTCAATGATGAAGTCCTTTGAAAAAGATGGAATGCCCAAACTTCGATGCTTATGTAATACTTGAAATTTTAGTGACGTGATAATCGAAATTTGAGTTTAAAACACATACACGTATATATTTATATATAAATACATATATATGTTTGTCATGGGTATGCAATTAATCAGTTAGCATAGAAGTATAAAGGAATATAC
>JAJIYU010017475.1:0-11659 GCA_030144865.1 Tinospora cordifolia | reverse complement strand
TTGATTGTTGGGTGTTTGCTTTGGATATATGTGATATCACTATTTTGAGTATTGACACACAAATTCCTGTACCCAGAACTGAATAAAATGTTGTCGACTTAGAAGCATAAATTTTTAGACCACTGAAACAAATTGAGAACTTAGAGATTTGAATTTGAGGAAAAAGGGTTTGAAACTGAAATGGAAGTGGAAATCAAGTATACATTACGTTCAATTATTGAAATTTCTGCTTCCCTATGATTATGATATTGGATACTGAAAATGATTTTTAACTTGTAGACAATACCGAGAGGACGTGGTAGAGGTAGACCCAGAAGAGGTAGAGGCCGAGGTGGGGTTAATATAAAACCGAGGCTTAGCGATGAGGGTACGTCTGTGGCGGCAGCACCAGCTGTGATTGCTTTGACACCAGAGGCTATTACAGAGATGATGCAGAAGGCAGTGGAGCAGGCTATTAGGACCCTGCAGCCATCAGCATCTACACAGCCATCAGCACCAGCACAGCCATAGGTGCAGCCACAGTTATCGACAAAGCCACTAGCACAGGCTCAGCCTCAGGCACATCAGGGGTCTGCATCCATGGAGGCAGTGCCACCGAGTCGATCATCCGGTTTTGACAGAGAGCAGAAGAATCTTCTGGTAGAGTTCCAGAAGTTGCGTCCCAGTACTTTCGAGGGGACAGGTGATTACATGCTAGCAGACAGGTGGTTTTCTGAGATGAATAAGCACCTGGATGCTATGGGGGCAGTTGGGCCTAGGAGAGTGGCACTTGCTGTGCATCAGTTGGTAGGACTAGCCTGCCATTGGTGGGAGATGATTGTAGCCGATTCCACCATTGATCAGTCAGCCATATCATGGGAGGACTTTAAGATACAATTTTATAATAAGTTCTTCTCCACGACAAGGCATAAGCAGCTGCAGTCAGAGTTGGTCAGATTGGTGCAGAGAGGCATGACTGTTACAGAGTATGAGCAGAGATTCATAGAGCTATGTAGATTTGCTCCTACTTTGTTCACAGATTAACAGTCTAGGGTGGACCGTTTTGTTGAGGGATTGAGGATTGAGATCCAGAAGATTGTGGCACCGTTTAAGTTGACGACCTTATTAGATGCAATGGAGAGAGCACAGACAGTTGAGAGGGATCTAGAGTTGGAGCAGACACTGAGGGGCAGGAAGAGGACCCGGCTAGACTAGTCTGCGGGACCTTCTCAGGTGAAATCGAGTGGTCAGAGGGCACAGAGAGCATCTCAGGCACAGAGATCGACACAGACTCGGGATAGTCGGCAAAGACAGCCATCTCGTCCCGACCAGCCCGTAGATGCACACAGAGAGGAGGCGAGGAAGAAGGTGTTGTGCTATATATGCCATTAGGAGGGACACATTGCTAGATTTTGTCCTACCGGAGCAGTGACTCCTACACCTCAGCCACGACCACAGATTCGAGCCCAGACAACTCTCACACAGCAGAGACCACAGCTACAGCAGCAGACTCAGACTCGCTTGTATGCAGCCGGTAGCCAGATAGATCCCACCCTAGCGGTGGAAGGTACGTTTTTGTTGTTTGGCGTTGCTATGCAGGTGTTATTTGATTCGGGTGCTACTAAATCTTTTATCTCTGAGGATATTGTGAATAAGTTACAGCTGGTGACGAGACCTTTGACTAAATCCTTGGAGGTGGTCACGTCGATTGGCGATACTGTGAGTTCGAAGAAGAGATGCAGATGTGAACTCACCTTTGGAGATCAGCGGATTTCAGCAGATCTCTGCATGCTACATTTTGGCGTCTATGATGTGATACTGGGGATGGACTGGTTGACCCAGTACCAGGCACAGATTGATTGCCAGAAACAAAGAGTTACTATCAGGTTGTCATCTGGTGAGTTACTCAAGATTGATGGGAATGTACAGAGGTTGCCGAGGCATCCTATTTTAGCCCTTTTGTATGCTGTTAAGCAGAAAAAGGATTTCAGGCAGCTATTAGTAGAGGAGGATGCAGAAGGGACTAAGGAGATTCAGGGGATACCTGTGGTATGTGATTATGTTGATGTGTTCCCTGATGAGTTACCTGGACTTCCGCCACACAGGCAGATTGAGTTTAAGATTGAGCTGCATCCTGGTACAAATCCCATAGCTATTCCACCATACAGAATAGCACCAGTGGAGCTGATAGAACTGAAGACACAGTTAGACGAGTTGTTGGCAAAAGGTTTTATTAGACAGAGCGAATCGCCCTGGGGAGCTTCGGTCTTATTTGTTAAAAAGAAAAATGGATCCATGCGCTTGTGTATCGACTATCGAAAGTTGAATCAGGTTACCATCAAGAACAAATATCTGTTACCGAGGATCGATGACCTCTTTGATCAGTTGAGTGGAGCACAATACTTTTCTAAGATCGATCTTAGGTCGGGTTACCACCAGTTGAGAATTTGAGAGTCTGATATACAGAAGACGGCCTTCCGGACGAGGTATGGTCACTTTGAGTTTACAGTGATGTCTTTTGGGTTGACCAATGCTCCAGCCGCATTTATGGATCTCATGAACAGAGTCTTCAGCCCGTTTTTAGATAAGTTTGTCGTAGTTTTTGTGGATGACATTCTAATATTTTCCCGTACAGATGTTGAGCACGAGCAGCACTTGCATATAATCTTGGAGATCTTGAGAAAGAACCAGTTATATGCCAAATTTAGCAAGTGCGAGTTTTGGATGAAGGAAGTCAAGTTTCTTGGCCATATAGTCTCAGCTTAGGGGATATTAGTGGACCCAGAAAAAGTGCAGGCAGTATCTAACTAGAAGCAACCCACCACAGTTACAGAGATCAGGAGTTTTCTTGGGTTAGCTGGGTACTACCGCAGGTTTATTAAGGATTTCTCTAAGTTAGCGGGTCCAATGATGAAGTTGACCAGGAAAGGAGAAAAGTTCATTTGGAATGACAAGTGTGAGGAGTCATTTCGGGAATTGAAAAGACGGTTAACTTCGCCACCAGTTTTGATTACACCTACCCATGGTGTAAAGTACACCCTGTGCACAGATGCATCACTCAGTGGGTTGAGTGCAGTCCTGATGCAGGAAGGACAAGTAGTGGTTTATGCTTCACGGCAGCTGAAGCCACCTGAGCAGAATTACCCCACACACGATCTGGAGTTTGCAGCGATCGTGTTTGCACTTAAGATTTGGAGGCATTATCTTTATGGTGAGAACTTTGATTTATATTCAGACCATAAAAGCCTCAAGTAGATATACTCAGAAAGAACTGAATCTTCGCCAGAGGAGATGGCTAAAGTTCCTGAATGATTATGACTTTCAGCTGCACTATCATCCAGGCAAGGTGAATGTGGTGGCTGATGCACTTAGCAGAAAATCTAGTCGTAAGGATGAGGAGATTGCACAGATGTATCAGCTGATTAGTCAGTATGATCTGAGTATAGACACAGATGAGAGACAGGCCTATTTGTATGCGGTGACTTGCCAACCAGATATTTTACGCCAGATCAGGGAGGAACAGAACACCGATAAATGGATTTTAGATCTAATTGAGGGCGTCAACCAGGGCAAGCATACAGACTTAAGGCTTGATTCAGATGGTGCATTGAGATTAGGGGATAGACTCTGTGTTTCTAGCTCTGGACAGGCGAAAGGTACCCTACTGGACGAGGCACACCAGACTAGATACACTATGCATCCAGGTGGGGATAAGATGTATCAAAATTTGAAGAAAACTTTCTGGTGGAGAGGGATGAAGCGAGACATTGCTCGATACGTCTCCCGGTGTCTGACTTGTCAACAAGTGAAGGCTGAACATAAGAAGCCATCAGGATTGTTCCAACCACTTCCAATACCAAAATGGAAGTGGAACAATATTGCGATGGACTTCGTCAGCGGCCTACCAAGAAGTTTAAGAGGGGAAGACACTGTATGGGTCATCGTGGATCGGTTGACGAAGGTAGCGCACTTCTTACCTATTCGATCTACTGATACAGTGAGTAGACTGGGTGAGCTATATGTTCGAGAGATAGTGAGACTGCATGGGGTTCCCAGAACTATAGTGTCAAATAGAGATGCTAGATTTACATCTCAGTTCTGGCAAAGTTTACAGAAGGAACTGGCAAGCAGACTCACCATGAGCACAACATTTGACCCACAGACAGATGGATAGTCAGAGAGGGTCATTCAGATACTTGAAGATATGCTTAGGGCATGTGCCATGGACTTTAGAGGTAATTAGAGCAAGCATCTACCGTTAGCTGAATTCGCATATAATAATAGTTATCAAGCAAGCATTGGGATGGCTCCATATGAGGCATTCTATGGCAGACCCTGTAGATCACCATCTTGTTGAGCAGATTTTGAAGACCAAGTACTCACTGGACCCGAGTTGATTGAGGAAATGAGCTTGCAAGTGAAGCAAATCCAGAAGAGGCTAGCTACCGCACAGAGTAGACAGAACAGTTATGATGACGGAAGGAGGAAACCCCTAGAGTTCCAACCAGGTGATCGAGTATTCTTGAGAGTTAGTCCACAGAAAGGGATCCGAAGGTTTGGAGTGAAGGGGAAGCTAGCACCACGGTACATTGGTCCGTTTGAGATCATTAGACGGGTCGGTGCATGCGCTTATGAGATAGATTTGCCAAACAAATTGTCCTCAATACATAATGTGTTCCATGTTTCGATACTTCGGAAGTACGAGCCAGATCCTTCTCATGTTATTCACTGGGAGGATATTGTACTTCGAGACGATGCTACTTACAATGAGCCAGCCGTCAGAATTCTTGATCGTAAGGTACAGAGTCTCAGGACTAAGGACATACCCCTAGTCAAAGTCCTGTGGAGGCATCATAACCTGGAGGAGGCGACCTGGGAGTTAGAGAGTGAGATGCAAAAGAAGTACCCAGATCTCTTCACCAGGCCTGAGTGATTGGACACATTACACAGGTACTTTCTATTTAAATTTCGAGGACGAAATTTCTTTTAAGGGGGGTAGATTGTAATACCCCAAAGTTTTCAAATGCACACAACTCGGAAATAAATTTTAAAAATTATGAAATAAATATAAAAATGTGTGAAAACATGTTTTAAATGATTATTATATAGTATGATATGGAAATAAAATAAATCAAGATGTTAGATAATGGGGAAATGCTGAAAAAACAGGATTTCACACCGGTGACCGTGGTCACTAAAGGCAGACCGCGGTCCTCAGTGAAAAATTTTGAGAAAAACCTAGGTCACAGGGGTGACCGCGGTCCGTAAAGTGCCGACCGCGGTCATTGTGCGAAATTTAAACAGATTCAAGCTCTTGACTCATCATTTCACGCACAGAGCTTTTCGAATCGATCCAGAGTTTCAGAGAGACGATCCAGAGTTGATTCAAGGAGGAGCTAAAGGTCTAAGGAAGGAATCTGTAACCTCTTAATCATTTGAGTTTCAGCTTTATCTATTCATTCAGATTCTGTATCAAAAAACTAGAGTTTTGAAGGTTTTGATGGAAAAAATGATCTGGAACCCTATGAGCTCGAATCTTCCTTCTAAACTGATAGTTTGTCGATTTAGAACTGAATTCTGGAAGTTTTAACTGTTCAATTGCAGTTTTAGACGGATCCAGAGGAAATTCGTCTATCTGGAGGGTTTCTGAAGGTGCAAATCCCTTGATAGGTAATAAAACCTAATCCATTCCTCTTTTTAAGTTGGAGTCAGTTTTAAATGTGTTCTATTCTTAATTTGGAACGCGTTGACTATAATTTTGCATTTTTGTGTGGAAAAATGGAAAATTTGGATTTTCTGTATTATTGTTGAAGGGGAATTTTTTATGAATTTGGACTGAGTGACGAGGTTTAACCATTTCAGACTGTGGATTTCGAGTGTGATCCTCGCGAGCAGGCGCAATGGTCGTTCTTGGTTATCAGGTGGGCGGGATTCTCTTGCTTACTAGTATTATGTAGGCTTGAAGTTCAAGGCATGATGTTTGAGTAGCCTAGGATGTTAGATGCATGCTAGGGTGTGTATAATGCTTGGATGCCTTGATTGATGATTGAGCATAATGACTGGTTACATGCTTTCAGTATTTGCTTGAATATGCGGCATAATGTCTGGTTATTTATATCATTTGCAACATGATTTAGATACCTTGATTGATGATTGGGTTGGAATGAAATCTATTGAAACTAAAGAAGATTAAATTAAGATTTTATAATTCAACATACCGGGGCGATGGTAGTATCTGTCGACGACTCGTGGATGTGGCCATATTTGCCGCACGACATCTTCCAGATCTCATCGTTGGTGTTCTTAACGAAGCCTCCTGCGAGGGCTAAAAGTTCTTCGAACGGGTGAGCATTGGTTGTACACCATTGCACCTATTCTTGGACGACGTAACAGGTCGTGAACGGTATCGTGGCTCGAGACGATACCGGCAAGGATCGATTTCGTGTCACCGAAGGACACCGGGAGTATAGTTCTTTCAGTCTTAGGATAAGACAAAACAAATGACTAGTTGAAACGATTAATATAATGAAAGTGTGTGCATGTTTTGGATTTTTGGTTTATATAATGCTAGTGATGTGTAGAGATGATCCACTGGGCTCTCGAGCTCACCCATTTTCTTTTACAGGTACTTGCAGAGGTGGAGTACACTAGTTGACCGTTGATTTAGGGTTTGTTTGGTGATTTCGCTGGAAGGTCGCTGTTGGACTTGTATTCTTGTTTTTGTCTCAATTTTCATAGATCATGTATATATTTTGAAGAGGCTGTGTGGCCAAATATTTCTTTTTGGGGCTGTTGTACATTTTTAAAATGTTGTTGGGACTTTGGCTCTATGAGCCTATTTTTAAATCATAGACTTTGAAGTGTATTTTGAGATGTTGTCTTCCGAGGCTAATGACATGTATATGTTTAGTCTTACTTGAACCCTGTTATATGGATTTGTGATTTTTGATGGTTTCCGCTGCAGAAATTTGCTTTTCATTATAAATTTACTGTGAAAAATCCGGTGAAGTGTTTGAAATTATTTTTCTGAGTTATGATATTTGTCGATAGACATAGTAGGATGTTTATCAAGATCGATATGTTTTCTCATTATACAAAATTGAGAACGGTTTTAGTGAGTGGAAAAGAGGTTGACAACCCTGGTTCCCGGGGGATCAGACCCACAAAAATGTGAAAAGTCCTGCACGCACGGCATCTAAACCGAAGGGAGCGTTCAATTATGCGCTGGGCCTGACGTGACGCGTGCAGGAGGACATGGGTTCCGGTCCGGGGGCTTGGGGTGTCACATAGCTCGTCGATCTCAAACGGTGGCACATAGGAAATGTCATATCGATCCGCTTCAGGCTCATGGATTCTAATAAATCGTCGTCTTATTTTAGTTTCACATACAAATCCAATCGCACTCAAGCATTTCACCATCCAATAGATGATTTCTGAAATTATGCATACAATGCAATAATAATCTAAATAAATAACAAATGTTATAAAATGCAACGTACATGATAGTCAATTGAATAACTAATGCATCTAATGCATTTCCTCCATTTATGCAGGTCATGAAATATTTATGCATGGAATGAAATAGTCATCATTCAATCACAACGTCACACAAGCCCACCTGATTCCGTCAAGGACATCAAACCAGTTCAATCAATCTCATAATAAAATTCTAATAACCTAAAACTATTCAAACAAATGTTTTGAACTTTAAATCTATATAATACGTAAGAGCAACGAAATCAAGCCTACCTGATTTCGTCGATCTTCAGGGCTTAATTGTTTTCTTTCGAGCTATTCGATACTTTAAATTGTAAAATCTGTGATTCCACAATTGATGAGATTCTCTAAAATAATTATGAAATCTGAATATTAATTTCATCTAGTTCAGGGTTATTTCTATTTATTTTCTAAGTCTTCAGTGTCTTTTTTTTCAAATTTAGTTTAAAACGCTTCTAAGATTATATTTTATAAACTGATACCTCTACTAATTTACACTTTTAATAAAAAATCTAAAACTCTCATAATTAATCTTCAAGTTTTTATGATTTATTTACTTCTAAATAAATTATTTAGATTATAGTTAATAAAAAAACAAACTTAAAGTTGGCTCTAAAATAATTCATTTATGTTCTATAAAGTTCATTCCACTTAAAATAAAACTTTTATATCTAATTTTGACTAAGTTCCAAATTATTGATTAATCATCTAAAAATTTCTAAGCCACTCTTTTTAAGATAAAATATTTATCTTCATATATTAAAATTTATTAAAATAATTGTTCTTCGATCTTTTTGTTTTCATAACTTAAAATAATTTATTCATATCTTAAATAAATTAATTACGAACAAAATAAAACTTTTAGATAGCCTAAGTTTAGTTTCAGTGTTTAAATTTTCATTTATTTTCTGTAATAATTTCAAAGCTTTCAGAATTCTATTTTTCATGTCTTTAACTAATTAAAATAGTTAAATTTTAAGTCTCTAATATTATATATTTTTTCTACTATCTAAAAATGATCGTTAATTAAATCAGGATTTTAATAGTGAGGATCTTTTAAATTTGGATTGTAATTGTAGAATTCTTTAATTTTAAGTTTTCTAAAAATATTAGATCTTCTTTTTAAATTTTCTAAACGTTTAAAATAAGTCAAATTATTTTACTAATTTATTCTAAATTAATTTTAGTTTAAGATTATAAAAACAAACAAACAAATAAATAAATCAATCAATCAATAAAATAATTATCACACCTTTCCGAATTTGCTCCTCATTCAGGAATTCGCTTTCATGTACAACAACTCAAACTCATTCAGCAAACATCCACACTCAAGTAGTTTCTAGCAACATCACAATTTCAGAAATCATCAACCTTCATCACATTCCACAGCTCAAGTTCATACTCTATTTACTGTTCACCAAGTTCACTCCAATTATGTTCTTATTTGTCCCAACATCAAAACCCAGCTCAAAAGATCTAAAATGCCCCAATTTTTTTTCATGCTTCATTCTTGTTCTTCATCTAATCCAATCAAAACTTAAAAATCAAAACACACCCCAGAATTTAATTCTCGTTCAGCAAATTCAATTTAGGGGTGTTCATCAACCCGATTAACCTGACCGAACCAACCGACCCAAACCTTTGGGTTGGTTTGGGTTGGGTTTTTAACTATATTTGGGTTGGGTTAGATTTAAAAAGGCTCAACCCGAACAGTTTCGGTTGGGTTGTGGGTTTAACCCCCATAACTCGAACATGACCTGACCCAAACCGAAAAATATCCTAGTTTTTGTGCAACCAATTTTGGTTCTATAATAAATATGATTCCAGGAGATGATGCATTTTGCTACTTTGAAATAAAACATAATCATGTTGTTCAAGTTTTTGTATTAAATTGATGCATTAACCATTATACATCTAATAAAGGGAGTCTCTATACTCCCTTTGTATTAGATTGATGCATTAAACATCATTCTTTATTTATTACTTTGCCTATTGCTTAGTCATAGGTAATATATTTATGATATTCCTACTATTATTCAATCTATTATTATTTTATATTCTTCACCTGTTTCAAATTTGTTTTATCGAATAATTCTTCTTGTTTATTTTCAAATCTTCATCTTAATATTGAAATTTTTGCTAATGTTCTTCTCATTTCTTGTAATTTTTATAATTTATTCTCATAATTTATGGTTCATTCTCCTTGTATTGCTTCTTCTTCATTTATAACATGCTTACCTACGCACAAAATGTTATTTTTAGGTAAACAACTTGTAAAAATTTTAAAATTCAACCCGATAACCCAACTTAAACCGACTCGAACCTAAACTATTTGGGTTGACTTGGGTTAAGCCATAGATTAGATTAGGTTGAGTTTCAACTTTCCCAACCCAAACTATTTAAGTTAATTGCGAGTTTACCCTAAACCTAACCTCCGAATGCTCCTAATTCAATTCACGCTCAATGACTCACGCACGTTCAGCCCTCAAATTTCCTCATCAATCTTCCTATTCCTCAAGCAAAATCATCAATCTCACCACACAATAACGATTCCACCCAGAATTTTAAACCAAACGATGCACTAATCCAACTCCCAACCAAGAAATTAAACCAGAAAATGAGGTATTATCTCCTCTGTTTTAACAACAGGAAAACTAGCCAAATGAACCCAAAAAATCAGTTCATCAATCACGTTCATCTTCTAAAAAAAACCAAACGAACCCAAATCAAACCACATATACACACATCACAGCTCTCACAAACAAAATCAGAAATTAAATCCTCAAATTCCAAGTTATTCGTTGATCTCATCATCTTCTTCTTCAATCACGGTCAACAACAACAACAATCAAAACGCAGCTAAACTTCACGTTCTTCATCACCATCACCATGTTGATTGTTCTTCATCTTCTTCCAAAAACAAACGCACCAACAGACCCAAATTTTTTTTTTTTTGGTTTTCTGTCTTGTTTCCCGTGCACACCAGCCACCAAAACCCAGCTGGTTTTGTGCTTCACCCACCACAATCGCACCAGCAACACACTCCATATCCTCTCTTCTTCGGACAAACACAACAACAACATCTGTGTGTCATTCTTGTTCCCTCTTCTTCCTCTGCTCTTCTTCTTTGAATCACGGTTCCCACTCACCTCTGTTTCATCTTCTTCATTTCGGTCATCATCAACCCAGATTTCGTGCCCTAATCTGAAAGTGCTGCGCGTCCAATCATCAAAGCAAAAAAACCAGAATTCGTGCTTCAAAGAACTAGATTTTTTGGTTCTTGTTGGCCGTCCAAAACAGACCACCACCTACGGAAGAACCCAGATTTTTTTTTTCGATCGTCTTCCTCCAAGTTATTCAATGTTCAAGATTTTGCTTCCAGATTTTTCTTCCAATTTCATTCATTCCTCTGGTTTTTTTTTCATCCCTTAGTTCGTGGTTTTTGGAAGTGAAATCAAGATAAAAATGCAATTGGAATTGCTCCATCACGTGCCCCCTTATTCACTCCATTGCCCATTTCTTTGCATATGCAAACTGCCCCATAGAACCACTTAACCATGTGTATGATCAGCCTATTCCCTTTCATTAACCACATCCCCTACCATAAAATGAGCACCACTTACATGTTAACTCATACATATGCTATCACATAATCTCCCAAATTCACCACCAATTTCCCTTTAATTTGCTCCCATCCGTGAACACACCCCATATTAATATATATATTAATATCCAAATACCCATTATACTCATTAGATCTATTTATATAGATTCATTAGTTATAACTTAATATATAGCCATCATTTAATTTAATTAATTTAGTTTATTTAATTTTTACACATATATTTAATTCAATTATATACATACGTATACATAAATATATTACATTAATTAATGAATTTAACCTAGTTAATCAAAATTTGAATTTAATTCATCTCTACGCATTTATTTAAAACCCTTTTTTTTCCGTCTCAAACAATTCTTGGATTTTAACTCATTAATAATTTCATCAACTAATATTTTATTGTTCTATCAATTTATGGTCTATATCAATATTTAAATAAAACATTATTCCAATTCATTCATTATCATTACTATTATTATTTCCTAAAGTATTATGAATTCTAAAATTCATATATTCATTTATATTATTTTGTAAAAACTACTATTTATTTTATTTTTA
>JAJIYU010017474.1:0-11661 GCA_030144865.1 Tinospora cordifolia | reverse complement strand
TTGATGTTCTTGATTCTTGTTTCTGGCCAAATTGCATGCACTTATTTCCATCCTGGATCACAAAGGAATATTGGGAGTCTAACCAACTCTTCCGGTTTAGGTTACAACAAATAATTTAATGCTTGAAACGCCTAATGTTTGAAAGTGTTTGTAATGTTTTGGATTGGGTCGTATAATGCCTGTGATGTGTAGGAATGATCCACTGGGCTTTCGAGCTCACCCATTATATTTTTCAGGTACACTTGGACGTAGGACCTATTGACCACACTAGAAGACCCGTACTGTGTTTGGACACCTCATGGGGAGGTCGTCGGGCATAGGTGATTTGGAAGTTTTGCTTTAGATGTTTCACTGGATTATTGTATCATGTTTTCATTGGTTTAATTTCAATTGTTTTATTTTTCGATGGTTTTCTTTGTGTAACAGATTAGTTTAACTAAATAGTTTGAAAGGTGTTTCCGCTGCTTTACCTAAGATTTATTTGAAGAACTTGTTATGATTTTCTATATTGTACATGATATCTTTATGGACTTAGACTTGAAAATTACAGATTTAGAACTGAACTTTGAAGAAAAGATATTTTTGACCGAAGAAAATTTTAGTAGCATCTCGATTTTCATCGGGCGACGATCCACACGTGATGTAACACGTGAACGGTGGTCCGGTCAAAAGTTGGGGTGTTACATAAAACAAGTAGGAATCCAAAACATTAAATTTTTGATTTTGGGATGAAGTATATATGCAAAATGCAATGACATGTATATTGTTTTTTGTCTTATTTTCTTAGTCCAAGACATGAAAAAAAATCAATGACAATTTCAGCAAAAAAAAATGATCCATTTTCATGCATATTCTAAAATGTTGACTCTGGTGGTTACATTTCTGATGAGTTTCCATTGAATGTGTGGGCCATAAATTGTGCCATCATCTTATGAAATTTCATCTGTTGAGCCCGAATCTCTTTGTTTTCTTCTTGTAATGTTGTAATGAGATTGTGTGTTTCTTTGAGTTGATCTTGTTGCTTTAGTAGCTCTTGCTGCATACTTGCAAAAATTTCATTATTTTGACCACATCTACTTTGTGATGATGGAGGACGTGGCCCATATCCAAGACCTCTATAATATCCAAGTCCTATGCCTAAGACCTAAAACATTGAAAGCATTAGCCTTTTTTTATATAATTACACGTAACATTTTAAACTATTCTACCTTATTTGCTATTTCATCAGCTGTCATAAATTGTCCTTTGCCTTCTTCAACCATTGCTTGGAGTTTCCACATCTGATTCTAGAGAAGTCAAAATAGTTCAAATTATGTAAGTAGAGATAGTCTACACATATAAAATTTAAAGAAAAAAATAATATATTCTTACATAATCGGCCTCAGCTTGCTCATTAATCCATCCTTTTCAGGGCCTAAATCGTGTGGTAAAAAATAGTTCAATTCTTGACCGCTCGTGCCCTGTCTCTGGATCTCTCTACGTACAATAGTTTAAGATATACCTCATTATACAAATAAAAATGTTGAGAATTCAAAAAAAAAATGAAATAAACAAACTAAGAAGTAAAATAATGTTATAACCTGACTTTCCCTATGACTAAGGATGGATTTTGTGCCACAAAAATAATTGTACTTCTGGCACTTGCAATTTTTTGAGTTTACTTGTGATTGCTGCTGCATGTAATTACCAACAAACAATAACGAAATCTTTAACAATTATGTAATAATATATATGAAGGAAGCAAACAACTAAGTCCTTGAAGATTTTAACTTGATTACCTTATATTTGTCACTATTAAAGTAAGCACATAACCATCTCCAATCATCAAATTTATGCAAAAGTTCAACAGGAGGGTGTTCTTCAGCTTCTTTAATAGATGAGAATTTTTTTAAATATTTATGACATCTAACTCGAAAACTCCTAAACGTAGATGCCATTATATCATTACAACACTTGCGAACATGCGGCAATGATATATCAATATCGAAAGATTCCTAATAAAAATTATAGAACTTATCAATGCACAATTAATATGAAACTTTTGGAAAGTAACAAAAGAAACTAATTTTATGTCTTACCAAAAATCGATGATATAATGGCTCTTTATCTTCGTCTGAGATGTCATGCCAATTTTTTACTTGTTGGAGTGTGAAATTTCGAACAATAACCCCACACTCATTGGAAAATTTAGTTGAAAAACCACATGTTGGCTTTCCAACTTTTGGTCATATGTTCAACTTAATTTTTCCAATAGCCTTTACTAGTTTCATTAGTGCATGACCCCTTGTGTTGTGTCTTACTTTTTTTTTTGGTCCTACACAAGCAAAATAAAAAAGATAATCAATTGTTAATTACATTTTGAAGTAAAGAAACAACACTCTTTTTAGCAATAAAAATGTACAATAACATAAACACATACCTAGTGCAGCATCAGTAGCAAGTGAGCCATTAGCAATAGGCAAGACATCTGCAATAGGACGTGGTCGTCTACTAGGAGGCATACTAGCAAATTCATCCAAAATAAAGATTGAAATAAAATCCTAATGATATCTTATATGTTTATGAGAAACACAAAATATAAAAGAAAGTAAAAAATGCAAGCTAACAAAATAAGAAATCAATTTTTTCTACTCAATTCAACATTTACATCTTATCTGACTTAAGTATCACTATCACTATTAAAATCTCCTAATACTTCCTCATTATCTTTACTAAAATATTCCATGAGTGTATCATCATCCATGTTAGTGTGATCTTCTATAAGATCTTCATGGTCGCCCCTACGATCAACACCAAAGTTACCCTCCAAAATTACCAGTTCCATGCCTTCTTTATGTAGGATTGCTTCATCAATGTCTTCAACATCAACATTAAAAGTTACTTCATTTGATTCTAAAGGTTAGAGCACACACTCATTAACTTCAACTTCATTGTCATTTTCTTGTTGCATGTCATTATGAACGTTTACTAGCACATCCCAAATATTCCTTGTACTCACCTTTTGAACCACAACCCAATTGTTGCCAAACTTGGTATCACTTAGATAAAACACTTGACATGCTTGAGATGCAAATATGTAAGGATCATCATGATATCATGTACGAGATGTGTTAATGCATTTAAAACCATGATCAATTCTTGAATATGGCTTCTTAGGGTTAGTGTTATACCATTTGCATTTGAAAAGAAACACACTATACCCTAAGATATTCTTCAATTTGAGCACTTCTTGTAAGATGCCATAAAACTTGTGCACTTTGTTATTATGTTCCCCTTCAACCATGACTCCACTGTTTTGGCATTTTTGACTGACTTCATGATCTTTGGTGTAGAACTTCACACCATTACACACACATGCATCATACGTTCCAACTCGAAATTCTGGTCCACATGCCAATGCATATAATGAGTCTGACACTACTTGTATGTTACTAGATCGCATTGATTTAACCTGGTTCAATAGCATAAAACATATGATTAAACATAATATGTACATGCATATACAAACATATGATAGCATTGAGTTTACTGAAGTCATACTTGATTCTCAAACCAAGATGGAAAATACATTTGTTGCCTTTGAGAAATATTCAGTTGACTTTCCTCTTTTAGGATTTGAAGATGCTCACTGGTATTTTCAAGGATTTATAAGTTGAAAGTAGCAATATGAAGAAAAAATAATATAAAGAAAGAATAATAATTTAAAATAGTTTAAAGATTATAAAGTAACTTACTTGAGATAATGGTGTATTTCCTCAGATTTATGCAATACAAACCAATGAGCTTGAGTATGGTCATACACTGTTAAGTCAGTATACTTAATATCAGTGAATGTTCATATCCTTTGTGAGAAGGCCTTTATAGAAAAATCCCCATGTGGTGGCATGCAATCATGATTTCGCTCTTGGCGATTAAATTTAGTTTCAATTCCACAAAGATACATGGAGCAAAATGTTAGACATTCTTTTGCAATATATGACTCAACAATTGATCCTTCTGGCTTAGCCTTATTCTTAATGTAACCTTTGAGTGTTCGTAAAAACCTCTCTATTGGATACATCCATCTATAAGAAACAAGGCCTTTTATTCGTGTTTCATGAAGTACATGAATAGTTAAGTGTACCATGACATCAAAAAAGGCTAGAGGAAAATTCTTTCCATCTTGCATAATAATACCTTAATATTTTCTTGCATGGCATCTAAGTCCTTCAAGTAGAGAGTCCGAGCACATAACACATGAAAAAAATTTGATAACTCAACCAATATATTGCAAATGTCCCGTCTCATAAAGCCTCTAATACTGATAGTTAGCAATATTTGTAACATGACATGACAATCATGACTCTTCAAACCATAAAGTTTACCATCATTTACGTTGACACATCTTGCAATGTTAGATGATACCCGTCAGGAAACTTTGTAGATCTCAAAAGAGCACAAAAGTGTTGCCTTTCTTTGTGGTCAAGAGTGTAACATGCATGTGGCTTAATGAAGCAACCATTCTCGTACATTATATGTAATTCACTCCTTATCAATGAAGCAACCATATCTAATCGAGCCTTATCAATGTCCTTCGTCTTTCCTTCTATATTTAGCAAGGTACCCAAAACATTGTCAAAAATATATTTTTCTATATGCATAACATCGAGATTATGGTGAAGAAGTAAAGTACGCCAATATGGAAGCTCAAAGAAAATGCTTTTATGTGTCCAATTCAACATATCACTTGTTTTTTTTCCTCTTTCTATGATTTGGATGCTTTCCATGTCTTAGATCTTTTAATCCATTAATTTGTTGAAGAATGTCATTACCTGATTGCTCTATTGGTGCTGATCTCCTCTCAACTTTGCCATCAAATGCCGTTTGTTTTCGCCATGAATGGTTAGCAGGTAAGTACCGTCGATGTCTAGTATAACAAATCTTATTTCTCAAGCGTTGAGATGAAGTGTTTTCCTTACATATAGGACATGCCATATATCCCTTTGTACTCCACCCACAAAGGTTAGCATATGCAGGAAGGTCATTTATAGTCCATAGTATTGATGCATGCATGTTAAAAAATTCTCTTTTGTTAGCATCATAAGTACGTGCGCCATGCTCCCACAAGTCTTTCAATTCTTCTATCAAAGGTTGTAAATACACATCAATATCTTTTCTAGGAGCTCATGGACCCGAAATCAATAGAGACATAATAAAAAATGATTCCTTCATACATTTCCATGGTGGTAGATTATATGGGATAAGAATGACAGGCCACATGCTATAAGAGTTACTCATAGAACCAAATGGATTAAAGCCATTAGTGGCAAGTCCGAGCCTGACATTACGAGGGTCACTTGCAAACCTTTGATGTAATGTATCAAACTCTTGCCATATTCTAGAATTCGCAGGATGTCTCATCACTCCTTCAGTGTAAACACACTTTTCTTTGTGCCATATCATATCTTTAGCCACGTCCTAGAAATATATAGGCGTTGCAACCTAGGAGTCAATGGAAAGTAGCGAAGAACCTTATGAGGGATCTTTTTACCATTTCCCTTCCATTCTTTCCATCTACTTTCACCACATTCTGGACAAGTCTTTGCATTTTCATAATCTTTCCAAAACAAAATGCAATCATGCTTGCATGCATGTATGGACTTGTACCCTAAACCCAATCCGTGCAATATCTTTTTAGCTTCATAGTATGAAGAAGAAATGTCAGCACCATCAGGTAACACCTTAGTTAATAATTGAAGGAGCATGGTAAATGACCTATCTGTCAAATGATTTGTCACCTTCAAGTGTAATAGTTTTACAATGAAAGATAAAGTAGAAAACTTTTTACAACCAGGGTACAACTCACGTTGTGCCTCTTTGAGCAATTCATAAAAGTTGGATCCATTATCATCTAAATGATCTTCCTCATGACTATCACACTCCACATGTTCAGCATTCACATTTGTGGTGGTAAATACCCCACCGTGCACATCTTCCAACATGTCAAATATATTGAAGCCTTCATCATCATCAACTGTATCTGTACTATTATGTAATTCATCTTCAACTGTATTATAACTATGCTCACCTCTAACAGACTCACCATGATTTATCCAACATGTGTACGACTGTGATATTCCATACATGAACAAGTGAGTCTTGACTTCTTCAATATGTTTGATTTGGGTATTCAAGCAATCACGACAAGGACAACGAATCATGTTTTCACTAGCATTAGATTGTGCAAACTTTAAGAATGACTTGACACCATCAGAGTACTTCTTGCTAAGACTATTTGTTTTGAGCATCCAACTCTTATCCATTATTAGACAATACCTACATTTCAAATAAAAACTCATGATATAAATATACAAAACTCATGATATAAATATACAAAACAAATCAAATTTTCCAAAAAAACACAAAAAATCTCCCCACCACGCAATAAATAATTAAAAAGAAATAATAAATATACTATTTCTTAAAATATTACATTTCATTCATAAGAAAAATATTACATTGCAAAAAACTAAAAAAAAAAATTTGGGTATTTTCCTTTCTCTTATGCTAGCCGAACTAGAAATTTCGACTTCCTAAGCCAATGGACATGCACAAATTTCAATTGTTGTAGTATTATATTCTGCATATCAGTTTTAAGAAAATGTTGCATGGACCTTATTGTTTCATGCAAAATGATAATTGTGCCATCTACGCCTTTACTTTTTGGATGTAGGTTTCTAGATCTATAGGTGACATATACATGAAACATGCCCGATATAACAAGGAACCAATCAAGGAGAAATTTTGACTTCCTGAGCCAATGGATATGCCCTATTTGACTGCGAACCCTTCAGTAGTCTCTCTTCATTTTGCATGAAACAACTATTTATAAAGACTAGCTATTTATAAAAAAATATAGCTGATTGGTTGAAGTGTTGAAAGGATTCTCACTAATAAAGCTAAAGGATTCAAAATCAAAGAGAAATTTCGACTTCTTGAGCCAATGGACATGCCCTATTTGACTGTCAACCCTTAAGTAGTCTCTCTTCATTTTGCATGAAACAACTATTTATAAAGACTAGCTATTTATAAAAATATAGCTATTTATAAGAATCTCTTCATTTTGCATGGACATGCCCTATTTACTTGTTCATGCAAAACATAAAACTAAAATCATTTTTCTTTGGGGGGAGAGTAAACCCATTGGGGTTTTAGGGTTGGATTGAAGGGAGCTAAAAACGTTCAAAATTATGAGAATGATATTTTAAAAAGTTCAATTAGGAAATACTTCTTCATATTCTGTGATATTAATAGCATATGATACAAAGAGTTCTTTTTGTGGATTCGCACTCAATGGTTTTCAACCAAGTGTACGAGCTCATCAATTCTCACACTGAGCTGCTTCAAAAATCAGCCATTAGTCTCCATTAATCTTGTAACTATGAAAGGAATGCTATTACCGATTAATGCATATGTAACAGAACAAAGATTAAGGGATTGCCGATTGTTATCTTTTTAAAAGATGTATTTGTAAAATATGACTATTTGACATTAATAATTTAACATCTTTCAGAGTATAAGTAAAGAATCTTAAGTAAACATCCACATTTATCTACAATTTATTTCAATATAAAAATAATGTCAAAATGCTTATCTTCTAGCTATGACTTCCCAACCTCTAATGCTGAAAATTCTTTGACTAAAGAAAACATTTAGGAAAAATAAAAGGTTTCGTAAAATTTATATTTTCCATATATGATTTTCTTTACCACTAGATAATTGGCAGTCAATAACAAAGCACTAGATAATTGACAGTCAAATAGCTAGTCTTTATAATATAGCTAAGTGATTTTGAATCTTCATTTCGCATGAACAAGTAATTTTTTGGAGATCACTTTGGCATCCTTTGACAGAGAGATTCTCACTAATAAAGGGTTTAATTGGTTGAAGTGTTGAAGGGATCACTTAAATATCAAGATTCTCAGTAATCAGGGGATTAAGGATAATTAGCCAATGGTGCATATTTGCAAGGAACATCTTCTTTATAAATGTTTTGATCATATATGTTCAACTGCTTCTAGGATTGTAGGCCATTACTGTGGGCCTAGCTAAAGGGGTTGTTCCAAATGTGGAGAAAGAGGCTTATCAAGTAAGATTGCTCTTGGATATATATTTGATTCCAATCTCACATTCCATCAAGGGAATTGATTTGTTAAATTGAGAGGAGAATAATTGCAGTATTATAATTGTAGTATTATAACTGTAGTCCATCAAACCTGAATAATTGCAATATTTGCGAAGGCCCTCATGGGGACGGAAAAACTTATCAATGGGAAAAAACTGGTTTGCATGGTTTTGGCGTATAGGAAGAGTTTTAAATAATAATGTCTGGGAGGATAAGTGGCACATCAAAAGATTCAAAATAATTAAGAACACTCAATAATATTAATACTAAGCAATGAGGTGTTGCGTTGATGGTCCTCAGACATAATATACAAAGGAAACCATCAATTACTGAAACAGAAAGCAAGAATAAATGATATTTCTATCCAGAGATCTCTTGCAAGCAACAACACCAAAAATAAATAAATAAATAAATCACAAATAGAGAGAGAGAGAGAGAGAGAGAGAGAGAGAGAGAGAGAGAGAGAGAGAGAGAGAGAAAGAGAGAGATTGGAAATGGAAAGAAGAATCCACAACTTTTTACAAAGACTAGCCATTTATAAAAATATATAAAATGCACAAAAGGGTTGTGTATTTGTTAGAGATTTGAATTGAAGCAAAAATATCAAACACTAAGTTGAAGTACCCGTTACTAACTTCAAAATATTCCACAAGATAAGTGGCAAACACTATAAGACTTACAACACATACCAAAGCAACCTTGGTGAGTCCATTGCGAAACTGAGTCATAGTTTTGTTTCAATTCCAATAGAAGTAAATTCTATTGAACAAAGCCAACTCTAGGAAAAGCATTCCAAATTGTTATTCCATTCACCCTTCCAGCCATGTACACAAAAATTTTATTTACAGGAATTTGGGAGTCTCAAGTCAAACAATGGAAAAACAGTGAGCAATGAAAAGTCGGATTGTTTTATGTTGTAATCCTCTATAGAAATTTTTGAAAGAATAATGGCTACCCAAGAATTATTTTCTGTTGTTAAGGAACCTTATATTTAGAAAAAAGTTAGACTACAAATAGAATCAAACTAGAGAACAAGTGTTGACAACTAGCTGGTAGTGTAATGTACAAGGCTTTGATGACAGTTAATGATTTTATCTTGTAACACCAGAAAATAAGAACAAAAATGACAAGGAATACCAAGAGCTTTTTAAACTTACATTAGATTTCAAGTCTATGCTATGGATTATATATTTAAAATAAATGCAAAGGACACAAAGACAATTGTCCAAAAGAGCCAGCTCGACCACTCAAACCTGCCAAGTGGTAGCTCCATGAGATTGCAGGCCTCTATATACAATGTGAAATTTAGGCAGCTCCACCAAAACGTTAAAGTAGTTGATCCTCGTCAGATTGCAGGTTTTCCTCTCAGCAACTTTCTGGTGCTTTTGGGGCAGTTTACAAAGGAACTTTTCAGAATGGAATAGATGTTGCAGTGAAGGTTTTAAAAGGGTACTCTAAACACAATAGAGGAGCAGTTCATAGAAGAAATGAGCGCTATTGGAAGAACGTTAATCTAGTTCGACTCTATGGTTATTGCTTTTAGAAAATTTTCAAGCTCTTGTTTATGAATTCATGATGAATGGTTCACTGGACAAATTTCTATTCCAAGGGAATATGAACATAGGATTTGAACAACTTCATGAGATTGCAGTAGGAATTGCCTACTTACATGAAGATTGCCAACAAAGAATTATTCATTATGACATAAAGCCTTATTCGTTACACACTTCCTGTATTATCACAGGCAATCCAAAGGTGAAAATGGAAAACTTAATTTAAATCACCAACAACTAATTTAAATCACCAACAGCTAGAAAAACTTAATCACCAAGCATTTCAATATCAAAATAAGCAATAACAAATTACATCATCAGATAAAATATCTTGAAAATGTTTGCAAATTCATGTAGAAGAATAATAAGTTAACCTTGTTGACGAAGTACTTATGCGATGGAACCAAAAGGATTGGGCAATCTGGTTCCAGAATGGGTGCTTCCTAATAGAAGAATAACAAATTACATCACATAAATCACTACAGCTTCCTGATTGAAGAATTAAAAAAAAAATAAGATGTGCTCTGTTTGAATAACTTACAGGAAATGTAACGATTGCAGTTGTCCGATTACAATGTTAGCTGTGCTCTAGTAACGATTGGATTTTCGGCAGCAAGGAAATTGAGACATGGAGCAAGATGAACAACTCCTCGTCAACTCATCTTCGGTTGTGCAACGGACGCAATTGTGCGATCATCCTGCGAGATGAGAGAAAATATGTTCTGACAACGATGAGATCTTTCAGCAGAGAGGAGATCGGGAGATGGAGCAGTCGACGAGATTGAGAAAGAGTGAGCTGAGAGGAGATCGAGATGTGAGGAGATTGATAGAGAATGAGATGAGAGGAGATCGAAAGAGGACTGAGAGGATTGAGATGCCGGCAAGCTTCCCTGCAAGTCAAGAGATCTCTTGACTTGGTTTTTTATTTATTTTTGGTTTAGAGGCTGTTTTTTTGGTTGCAAGTCAAGACACTTTTTTTTTTTGTTTTTTTTTGGTCAATGTAGATACAATCGAAGATGACAAGAACTAGAGATTTGAGGTGAATTGAATGGAATTGAGAAGAAATAGATGGAAAAAGGCATTGATGGAGAGATCTTACCAGAAATCAAATGAGAAATAATTGAAAAAAAAGAAAAAAGAAAAATAAAGACAAGATTAGCAGCTTTTCTGTGCCGATTTGTGTGTGATTGTCCACCGAAAAAGCAGCAAAAGCAAGAAAAGAGAGACAAGAAGAGGAAAAGAAAAGTTAGGGTTGAAGAGGTTTGTTTATGGCGACATTTGGTCTATCCAGCGATGATAGCAAGAGACGAAGAATTTTGATAGTTAGAAGAAGGAATCTCCATTTCTTTTTTTTTTCTTTATTTTTTTCTGTGAGACTTTTGTCTAACATAATTATAGATTTATTCAAAATGAAAGCCCTCTCACTAATTAATTTGGTTTCACCTCCCTGTCTCTTTCTTGGAGTCAAAAGTATGAATTGTTCCTTATTTTCGGAGAAGGATTTGATCAAAATTTGAAGAGGACAATGTTTTATTACTATATTTAGTTGCAAATCAAAATTTTATATGGTATTTTTTAAAAACATCTCCAAGTATCTATTGTTAAGTTGTTAAGAGTAATATTGTGCAACAAAAATTTTTTTTGTTGCAAAATATATTCTTTTCATAAATAATCTAAACTAACATTAATTAATATTTTTGTAACAAAAAATTATTATTTATGTTAAGAGTAATATTTTGCAACAAAAAAATTTGTTACTGTTTTGATTAAATTTTTTGTTAAAAATTACTACAAAAGTAATATTCTTAAGTAGTATATTGCAACAAAAATGATATATTGTTGGTAAAAATGACATTTAGCAACAAAAAATTATTTATTGCTAAATTTGTTTTTAATCTTATTAATTTTTTTTTATAAAAAGTAGTAACAAAATTATTATTTTTG
>JAJIYU010017473.1:0-11655 GCA_030144865.1 Tinospora cordifolia | reverse complement strand
TTCAATCAAATTTCGTAGTTTCTAATTTTTGGAGCAAAAAGAGTATTTTTAGGGATTTTTCTGAATTTTAGAAACATTTTTTGGAATTTAGAAACTATTTTTCTGATTTTTTGGAATTTATTTTGTATTTATTTTATTAATTTTAACGTATTTTTCGTTATTTAATCAGAGCAGTTAATCGGGACCATAGGATCGTTCTCGAATCACGCATCTCATCTCTGTTATTTAGGTGCCTCGAATCTGAACCGTGAGATATTCCTCGATCATAGCATTTATCAAGGAGCCTCAGTCGTGGACCGTTGATCATCCTCGAGTACAGTGTCATTCGCGATCTGATCAAAACGAATTCGATATGGATCGTTGGATGATCCTCGAGCGCTTCAACGTTCACGATAAGCCAAAACGAATTCAATCTGCACCGTCCGATTTGCCTCGATCGGAGTACTGGTTTGCGATCATCTCAGAGCGCCTCGATCCGGACCGTCTGATCTTCCTCGATCACCATGTGCGGTCCGATTCCACGATCACCGAAACTCTCTGCGGTCGTTCGATCTTCCTTGAGTGACGTACTTGGATATCTGGCCGTTCGATCGTGTTGATTTGGTGCTCTCGGGCGTTCGTTTTTGCTTTAATCTCATTCGTTGGATTTTGACAGATTGAATTTAGACCGTAGATTGTATTTTAAGTTTATTTTTTTTATTTTTCAGCCTAATTTCTTGTTTTCTCTTCGAATTTTTGCGAAATCTCGATCCCAATTGACTTTCTAATCTTGATTTCATAAAAAATTACACATATCCTTGTGTTTTTGACAATGATATCTCATTTTATACATTATTTTCATATATTTTCTTCCAAAAACCCACTAAATTAATTTTTATTCCTCACTTGAGTAACTAGGACTTGTCAAATTTTTTCATTCATCAATTTTGTATAATTTTCTAAGTAAAAATTCAAATTTTCTATCAAATTTTTGAGATGTTACACTATATATGCAGTGAAACATCAAAACATAAAATTGGAAATGAACCTATTGAGAAATGATTGGGGGAGCTCCAACTTGAGATCAAATGAGAGAGACTCAATTAAGAAGATCGATTAAATGAAGGCTATTAGACGTGCAAGTTGGGAATATTGCCTGACAATGGCAGCAGCAGAAGAAAAATTAAAATCTTATGTATAAAAATCATTAAGAAGCAAGTTTAGATAATAATTGTCAAATGAGCCCTTTACAGAGCAGAATGGAATAAGTAGATGTATGTGGCTGATCTCATGCAGTTGGGAAAAGGCTTTATTTCACTTCAGTTGAGATTCTATATGGCATGAGATCATATATAATGGCAGAAAAATCACCTGGACAAGGAGATACCTCTTGTCTCAATCTCAAACAGCATGAGCAGGAATATGTAAAAAACCTTTTAATGTCGCCAACCTTAACATGCGTTCTTCTTGCTGTTACAACATTTATTATGATTACAAAAGTCTGAGTTTTGTTTAGCTGATACAAGTCAATGTCCAGATCAGATGATGGAAACTTCTGAAAATGAATTTGTGATATATTTCCTGTCTTGAAGCTATTTTTGCTTGTGGTAAAGTGTTCTTCAGTGTGCTTGAGCAAGTCTTAATCCCCGGGAAATACTTGTTTATTGTTGGTTTTTTGAAAAATGTGTGGGCCAATATCATTTCCACATTGTGTGCTGCATTGTTTCAGGTAAGATCAAAGCTTTCCACTTTTGGAGGCTTTGGTGGGCCCACTGAAGTTACTTCTGGGGGGAATGCCTTGAAGTTCTATGCATCAGTCCGTCTGAATATTAAAAGAGTTGGGCTTGTCAAAAAAGGAGAAGAGGTAAAAGCTTGTATCTGTTTAAGTTACTTGAGTGAGGATTTCTTTCTTTGTCTTTTATTTTTTTCCCTCCAAAAAGGAAAAAAGAAACAAAGGGAGTATTGTATGCGTGAATAAAATCAGTTTCCAGTATAACTACATCTTGGCCATCCTTGACTCTTAGATTGTACAAAGTTACCCCATCCTCTAAGCCAATCACTCAGGGAGTAACCATTTGGTATTCTGCTATTGACGATCCAAAAAGATGCGAGTGAATGAGTTTTCTCCTAAACTATGATTTGGGTGATGGTGTTGCTGATCTACTGTTTGTTTGTGTATAAGGGGCATCTAACACAATCATATGGTGACTCTTAACAGATAGTTGCATCAGAGTGCTGTTATATTTGACACTCTCTGGGCATCAAATAAGTTGTTTATCTTATGAATTTGGAGTGCTAAACAAATTCAGTTTGTGCTACATTTCATCTAACTGAAGGTACCTTATATTTTGCATTAGTGATTCTTGCATTGTCATGTTTTTAGACAATCAGGGTTGAATTCTCGCTATCTTGTCATTTATGATAATATACTATCACTAAACACAGGTTTTTAATTGCTGCTTGTCCTTATCCTTGAGCTGAAGATGCCGAAGGATTTTTTCTGGTTCCTTGTTCTGAAACATGTTTTTGTTTCTTATTTTGAAGACTGTTGGAAGCCAAGTTCTTGTAAAGATTGTGAAGAACAAGCATGCACCACCATTTAAGACTGCACAGTTTGAGCTTGAATTTGGCAAGGGAATATCCCGTGAATCAGAGTTGGTTGACTTAGGTTGCAAACAAAAATTCATAACAAAGTCTGGGGGCGCATTTTATAGCTTCAATGGCCAGAACTTCCGTGGTAAAGATGCCCTAAAGAAGTACTTGGCCGAGAATGATAGCATCAGAGACGAACTTATGGATAAGCTTAGAGAGAGGTTAATGCATAGTGAGCCTGAGAAGTGTCGGGAATCAGAAATGGAAACTCAAGATCAAGAGTCAAGGGAAGAGACTCTCTCAACTGATACAACAGATGAAGAGGTAATTTCTGCAATTGAGGCTTAAGGCTTGAAAAGCCTCCTTTTACATTTTACATATGGCTGTACTGCCTTCATTTTTCCCACCCGGTAAGGGGCACAGGATATTGAGAACTGCCCAGATGCCTTCAAATCGAAGTGTAATGTACAGATATCTAAGCGAATCGTTGCAGTGGGTTAATTATTGGTCAGAATAGTGCTCATTTATCAGGCTCAGCAGTTACGTTTTGATCAAAACCCTTTCTGTAAGTTTACACAGTAAGTTATTGGCATAAATTTTGTCAGTGTGAATGTAAGTGGCAGGTAATGGTTCTGCAATCAGCTGTATACTCTTCTACAAGGGCAACACAAATTTTGTTTTATTTTTTATTTTTTATTTAGCCAGTTTTGTCTTTGTAAGTTTCATATACAGGTGACGTAGAGCATACATCCAGATTTAAACTGCAGAAATATGTATAACATTCTCTAGCATTGCACCTCTTAGCAAATTGTATGGAAGTCTAAAACAAACAGGTACTCCGATCTCTTTTGCATGAATCATGGATCTGGTACATGTATGTAGGGAGTTGTTAAGTCGGAGACATATTATGGTGGGAATGACGTCTGTTTAATTTTAGTGTAAATATGTTCTCACAAAAAAGAGGGAAATTTGTGTGTGTGTTTCTTAATTGATTGATATATATTGCATAGTTCAAGGACTTTCTTTTTCTTTCTTTGTCTAGTTTGTGACTCTGAGAGGTGCCCCTTTTTGGTTTGTTGGTTGTCTCGTTTGCCACCTTGGGATAATTGATCAATTCCATGTTAGGTCCATGTTAGTTCTTCATGTTAGGTCCAAGCATGTGAATCTCTATCTGTTCAAGTGAAAGCGCAGCAACGTCTCCTTGAAGTTCATCATATATTCCAACATAGGTTTGAGTGGCTGATAGTTTAACATTAGCAAACTTCTTCAGTGATGCTTCAAATTCACTCTGTAGCGATTGCACAGTTAGTTACCTTTCTGTTGCATCAGTTTGGTTTTTCTGTTTTCAGTAGCTCTGTTTATAAGTTATGTCTCTCCTCACGATTCAATTACATCAATCACTTTTTTTCTTTCTTCCTTCTGCCTTGCAATGGTTGCCATTTAGTCCATGGTTCATTGGATGGTCGATGCAAGGTCAGAAATTGGAACACATTCATTTCTCACTTATTTAAGGGCCTGTCCCTTAACGGGGTCAGGTATTCAATACAATTTGTAGGGTAACATAACAAAATCTTGGTATTCTATTTTTTTTTTTTTTGGAGGTCATTTGGTCACTTCATATAGTTCTATTTACCTATTTGATTGTACATAATTGTATAAATGAACAAGAAAGTCATGTCTAATCATGATTTATTTAATATTGGTCGGCAGGTCTATTGGAGATGACTTTTCTTGAAAGTTTGAAAGATTCCCACATAGGTTTAGACTAGAAAAACTCTTTCTCCAAGATTTCATTTTAATTAAGTACATGTCAAGATAATAAATCAAACCAACAACAAAAGAACACGGCCGCAATAAATAACATGAAAGAGAGAAATCTCGGCGAGGACAAAGAGGACACTAGATTTGGCGAAAAAAAAAAAAAAAAAGCAAAAACAGTCCTTTATTAGCTCGTTGAACTTTAATTGAACCATACCTTTTAAGCTGTGAGTATTAATATACGTTGATTATTAGTCACTTTTAAGTTTTTTATTTCTTGAAATTCTAAGGAAACTTTCTAATATGATAAGGAGCTTAGTTCTTATCCAACAAATTAAATGAAGCCATCCATACTTATCAACTCTTCTCCACAGATCAACTCTTACTCACAAATCAGCTCATCCGTGCATATCAACTTTTATTTTTGGTTAAATTTGGGCAAGTTAGTTCTTACCTGAAAGATCAGATCAGCTCTTCTTGCCATATTAGCGCCTACCTGATAGATTATTAGCGCTACGGAGTTAATGGTCCAACAAAACTGATCACAACCTATTTCACTGACTAATGATGATGCTACCACCTTCCTCTACGGAAGCAAGGAAGAGTAGAGAGACCTAAGTTTTACACTAGGGATGAGTTATGACAACTTTTCCAACCCTATAAACAACTAGAGATTCAAAATCACTTGTTATTCTTGTTCCAACTAGGAACCACTAGGGATGAGTCATTATGTGCTTGGCATCAGAACCACGGAACCTCATGTTGCGCAAAACAAAGTCACCAATTACAAGAATGAATACATTCAATACAAACCCATATTGATGAGAGCGTGAAAATCTAAAAACCACAAGTTCCTTGATTCAGCTTTGCTCAAATTTACTTCAGAATATGAATGTTGTGAACGGATGACTATTAGTTTTAGAGAGCAACTAAAAATAACCTTCACAAACATGTTTTGCGAACCCTAAGCCCATTTTTTTTCTTTTAGTTTGACCACCCGAGCTTGAGCAATCAAATGTCAGGCTATATTGTTCTCATTGTACCCCCTTGAATTCAGGCATCAATTTTTCATCCGCAATAAAATAAATTACGTTGATTGTATAATGAACTCCCTTGCAAAAATATTCCCGTGCGTATAAAAGAAGTGCTTTACCAATTGAGCTACATACAGCCCTTTGCTTTGTTTTTCTAAAATATTTTAAGGTCAAAAATTTCTTGTTAGGATTAGTATTTCATTATTCAACAAAGACAAATTTCATACCTTAACTTTCATACTATAAATCCCTCTTTTCATCTTCTTCAGTTTTCTTCTCTAAACAAAAATAAATAAATAAATTTTCAAGCATGAAGGAACAGAAAAAAGAAAAAGAAAAAAAAAAAAAAAGAAGAAGAGAAGCGGGTTTTAGCATATAAAAAACTGGAAATGGAGTTCATGATAGTTAGAAAATACCTGTAAAGTTCATTCTGCTGCTCACTATTTTTAAAAACATCTTTGGGTAAATGTCGCCCAACGCAACTGGGCCTTTGTCTAAAATTTTTATTATTCTGAGAGAATAATCTTGTTTCAACTTTTTATAACAATATTATTATTATGTCCTTCTAGAATTGACTTTAAATTCAAACCAGTGGTCATAACTTTTTTTTTTTTTTTTTGGGAGTATCATTGCTACTCTGATAAGCTTGCATTCTCACACTGAAACGTAGAGTAGTACTTTATTACTAGCAGAAATTGGAACAAACCAATGGGGTTAACAAATAGGACAGCCCCACACACACAACTCTCTGCTTTGTCGAAACCTTCAACATTGTACAAACTCATTACACGCAAAAACAAATACATAAATTGCTTGCTATACAGGACTCGGGAATCTAAAACTTGCAGCCAAATGCCAGAACTTGGACGTCCAATGGTCTGTATCGGCCTTGTTAAATTAGAAGGAAAATAAGAAAAATGACCAGCGCAAGCACAAAAGCCACCAGCACCCACCAGCACTGTTAAGCAACACAACAGGGATGACGCAAATATTAGTAGTACACGCCTTGGAATAGAGCCAAAGCAAATCTCAAAACAGTTTTGATATGCCGACTGAGAATTGTTTTAAATGTATGCATAAATTGCTTGCTATACAACCCTTTCACTTCATTTTATAATTTTCTTACTTCAAAAATGAAAATTCATGTTAACTCTACTTGCAAATGATGTGTTGATTAAGAGTTCTTGGAATCCGCAAGATAACATCATCCTCCAACCCACACCTGCAACAGTCTAGTCAACTGCCTACATTTTGTCATCATGTTGCCGGGACTACAGTTATTTCAAGTGGTTGTCCGTGTATCTACTGTTTTTTTTTTTTTTTTTTTTTTTCACTTTTCTTTCTAGATGCTGCCAGGACTACAGTTCCTTTATTCTTTTCATTTTATCAGCTAGAACCAATATTTTACAATATAAGGTAACCTAAAACAGAGGACATGCGAAATGGAATTTGAGTTAAAAGAAGAAAAAAGGCATGGCTAAAATTGACTGCTAAGAAATAAGGATGCTCATTAAATTTAATGATAGTTTTTTTAATTTTTTATTTCTTTTATTATTATGGTTTAATCTAAGGTTATGAAAAACAGCGCCCTGGCATCTACAGGGCCATGGCATATATTATTTGAACCCGAATCATTAAGGCGATTTACTTAGGCCTGGAATAAGCTTCCTTGGGGTTTATAAGATTTCAATTGTTCTTGTTATAGGTCACCCTTTATTCTTGTAATATTTTTTCTTTTCTATGTTCACACATCAAAACTTTAAAAAATAAATAAATAAATAAAGAGAAATTGTGTTTCATAGCAGAAAACCAATACAACATTGTCAAATCAACTATATCATGAATCTATCTAATTTGACTACACAGAGCAATATTGTTGCCATTAAGTGGAATACAGGATTTTAAGATTTGAAAATTGGATATCTATAAACACAGTCATATCATAGATTGTAATTCTCACCATGTTTATTTTTTTAAGATCTAATATTGGTATTCAGAGGGTTTAATTAAGGTAGATAATGGGATACAGAAAATAAGTGGTTGAGACACAAGTTTGGCCCAAAAAGGCCTTCAAAGTTCTAGCAACTGTGATTAGCAGCAGTATCATGCTGGAATCAAGGAGAATCACAAAAGAGAGCAACCTTTTTGTATGTATTCATTTGCACAGATGTGTCAAAACTGCAAATAGTATGTTGGTAAGTTGCCACACATTAAGGTGTGATGGTGGGACTCGTTGAACTTATTGCACCTCCTGAACATAGAAGAGATTACGTAGAATTTTTTTTTTTTTTTTTTCCTTCGAAAAGTGAAGAAAGTCCAGTTTCTACAGATATGTGGTAAAGCCTTATTCCTTGATGCAATACAAGGATTTTAGAAGAGAATGTGTTTGAATTTGGCTAAAAGGGCCAACCGACAAAGTTTATTGTTCAATCTTAAGAAGAAATATATTTGGTTTATTAAACAACTTTAAGCAAGCACTTAATTTGTTGGTGACAGTATATGGCTTGATGCCTCAATTAATGGATGTTATTTTCCAATAAGTTCAGATAAAATTAATGGCTTCTAATAATGAATTCAATCAACCATTGTTACCCATTTTGATTGGAAGAAATATGATTCAATGGATTAAGCATGTGAAGCTCTTATTTGCATATAAAGAACTTTTGGAAGTTTGTCATCATGAATGGGAAGACTTTCAACATGGATGATATCCAAGAAAAAGAAGCAGCAACCCGAGAAATGTTAAAAATTAAGTTGAGAAATATGCTTCAAGTATGAAGAATGTGAATTATTGAAAAAAAAAAAAAACGATTTTGATTTAGATAGTTTGCATTATGGAGGATATAAATTTAATTCTTATAATCTTAGATTATGGGAAATGTTGGAGGTAATTAATCTAGATTATAATTAATAAGATTTATGTCCCGCTAGGATTTTAGGCTTGCGTTCAATTAGAAGGTTGAGTTAGTGTTTGATTAAAGCTACTTATTGTATCAAGAATACAAGTGTTTAAGATTTAGAAATTAGATGTCGATAAATGCACTAACAATAACAAAAAGAAGAGAAATAACAGATTCACCCCAATTTTATTTTCTGAGATCTAACAGAACCTGTCTCTTAGTTTTTTTAAAAAAGACATGGAACAGCACATCAGATGTGATAATAAATGACCAAGGGTCCCTAAACTGCTCTAGAAGAGGGTAACGAAAAGTTAGTACACTCAAACTAGCAACTTGAAACATAGGAACACCGGTATGCAAAGGAATGGGCAATATGAACATTAAAAAAGTCAATATAATATGCACTCAAGAAACAAAATGAGTACATGGAAAGAGGAGAACAGAGCATCAAGGTACAAATTATATTATACATGGAAATATGAAAATGAAGTTAAATAATTGCACACAAGAACTTCAAAGAATATGTCATTAATTAAAAGAAAGGAGATAAATTACATTACAAACCTGATAATAGAAGTCAATATAGTAAACATAGTTATCACATATATTAGATTAACAAACTAAAACACAATGTTGGAAAGGCACAAGAGACACTTCGAGGCCAAAAAGTATAAATGAGAAAAGATTTAATCACCATGTGATCAAAGAAATTGGGACTTGAACTTGATCAGTAGACTTTCTCCCAAGAGAGAGGGAATAGGAGATCCTACATAGTGCCTTGGCAGGGTGTATCCGCTCAACCGCTCAAAAGATAGCAACAAAATTATTTGGCCAGGGGATATTCTTTCAATACATTTTCTTCAAACTCTTTCTTTGTTTCCCTCCTTGATGACCATTCTTTGACCCCTTCCCTTCACAAACTAATATGGAAAGCATGTCTCATCCAAAGTAAAGTTTTTCAAGTGGGTGGAGGCCCTCGGAAAAATCAATACAAGTTACATGCTTAAAAAAGATTCTGGGATGTGTTTATCCCCATCAAACTTGATGTCGAGTCCATCAACCAAATTTTCGGAGTTGCCCATTTTTGAGGGGGGTGTCACATTGATGCGGCCTCACTTTCCAGTGGTCGATACTTTGGACATTGCAAGCTCTTTGTCATTCCATTCATTGATGGAGTGGAGAATTGGTGGACAGACCAGCAAGATATGGTTTGCCAAGCAATTATACAGTCTATTTGGAAGGAACAAAAGGCGAGGAATTTCTTGGGCCAAGAATCTTTAGTGGCAGGGATCTCTGGGATTATTCTGTGTTTTTAGTTTCTTTTTGGCAATAGCAGAGTTTCACTGGCTTTCCTCTTTGAGCAATTGACTTAAGGGATGCAACAACATTTTTTTTTTTTTGTAGATTTTTCTCTTTAGGTTTTTGGGGGTACACTTAATTAGGGTTGTCGCTTTAATAGGTCTGTAGTAATGTTCATATATTTATGGAAATATAATATAATACACTTTTACTTCTTTTAAGAAGAACGAAAATTAAAAAAAAAAAAGGATGAGTTGGATATAAAAGGTGGATGTAGATTGGATGAAAATCGAATGAGCAGATGACATGCTGCAAAGGGGGTTATCAGGCTACATCTATTCCCACATTGGTATGCTCTCTGTGAAAATGATTGTGAGAGCGTTGATCATCTATTTGTTGGCTGAGTACAACAGGTGGGTTTGGTTCAGGTGCTTTTCATTTTGGAGGGAGATTTTCATGCCCATCTTTAGACAATGAGTGCATCAGTGAATGTCATCTCAGTGGGCTCTCCAATCACGTTCGGTGGCTGTTGTCTCATTGCTTATATTGCTACAATTTTGGGTATCAGGCTCAAAAGGAACACTCAGATCTTCTAAAATATTTTTGGCGAGTTTGAGGTTGTTTGGCAGTCACATGCAGCACTTGTATATTTGTCTCTATGTGGAACAATGGGCTGTCACTTTCAAATTGGGTGTTGAACAGGGATAAATGTATCACTTCTATTGTTACAGTATTCGAAGCTTTTCTGGGTATTTCTAGTTGTTAAATGTAATTTTTGTTTTGAAATAAAATTTCTTTTCTTTTCTTCTCAAAAAATAAAAAAAAAAGAAAAAAAAAAAGAAAAGAGAAAAAAGAAAGAAAGAAAGAAAGATAAAAGAAACTAAAAGAAATTAAGTAAAATTAATTTTTGAGGAGCATATGACCTTATGATAGAAATATGTACTTTAGAAAGAGACTGAAATATTTAATAACAATTAAAGTGAATGTAATAAACAAGCATTTAACAATTATAAGATCATTCCAAGAAAATGCTTAGTTTCAAAACATAAGATAATGGAAGTAAAATGCAAAAAACAAAATAAATAAAAAATTGACATCAAATTGAAAACTCATCAAATCAAGAAATAATAAAATAAATAAATATAAGTATAGACGATGAACATTACCAAATGTAGGATAAGATCACTAAATGCATTTATAAAAGTGTAGCAAAAGAGGTTCTAGAGAAAAAATCATGGATTAGGTCATGTATGGAAGAAACTTAGCAGTAAAATTTAAAAAGTTTAAACAACCAAATAGAAGAAATAAAGAATATGATATAAAAGTACACCAAAGATTAGGCACGAGGAATTATATAAGAATTACAAGGAAAATTCTAAAAAGTGGTTAGTAATGCTAAACATAAAAGAGTTTTGTGATAATTTAGCACACTAACTAGAAAACACTACATTCATAAGCCAAATTGACGGGAGGGGGGAAGTAACAACATGAAACAAAACAAAAGACAAAAATAAATCTTAATTATATTAAATGTGCTAAAAGCACTGCCATTTCTTAGTAAAAGAAGAGAGAACAAAGCAGAAAAATTTTTGAAAACTCATTAACTGATAATCATTTGAAGATTTTAAATTTTTAAGAGCCATCAACAAAAATAATTCTTCTGTAATCTGTACAATTAACTACTTCGGGAAAAAAGCTTTGAAGAAAATAAAAAAAAATGTGAAGGCATTATTTAAAATCGGGTTGGTGTTCTGATTAAGGTTCAAAAAGGCCATGCGGAAGTTGAAGCATAGTGAATAACAATATTTTCTATTTAAAAAATGCAGCAATTAAAAAAGTAATCAATGATGGGAATACAAGCTTTTTTTTTTTTTGAAATAGAAACGGATATTATATTAGTATAGAGAAATAGAGGGATTGGACGAGGTGTTCATACAAAGAGAATACACCCTTACAAGAGACTTTGCAAAATTGAGGGTCATCCCCTCATCCAGTCTCCTAGAGAATATCCACCCCCCCCCCCCCCCCCCCCCCCCCTCCCCATACCCCCCCCCCACACCGAAAAACAAACAACTATCCATCTCCTACTACCC
>JAJIYU010017472.1:0-11697 GCA_030144865.1 Tinospora cordifolia | reverse complement strand
CTTTTGATTCAATTGAGCTTTCTAAAAGCAATTTCATCATTCATTTGTTCTTTCTAGAAGACTAACACTGTCGTTGTTCTTCGGCTGCTGTTCATATGCCTCCGACTTGCTCCTGTTGCTGTTGCATTGCCGCCGATTTTCCCCTGCTGCAACTCGTTGCTGTTTCTTGGTGGAAACTGTGTTGTTGACCATGCTACTGCTGATCTTGATCTCTATTACTGCTGCTGTTCATCGCTGAACATTGTTCCCGATGCTGTACTGCTACCCTGTGTTGCTGATCTTGCTGTGTGTCGCTGCTCTTCATCTCCTTTGTACCCACTCACTGCTGCGACTCCTACTCACCGTTGTCGGCTCTTGCTGTTACCACTTGATTGATATTATTGAATGAATATTACAACGATATACACAGATGGACTCATAAAGATATATACGGTACTCATGAATAATTGAAAATATAAAATATGAAACCATATATACAAGACATTATGAATATATGTTAAATTACAATATCTATTATACATATATACTTATGCAATAACATTCTCTCACAAACTCGATGTCAACGGGCAATAGAAGCCAATGCACAGGCAGTGACAAAAATAGATTGAGCAACATGACAACAAGTAATACAACAGTAGCATGTAATAAAAAATATAATCATTCAATTCGTAATTTTTATGACACGTAAACATGACATATATATATATATATATATATATATATATATATATATATATACATGTATTAAATATGTATATATCTACGTCTAAGTCAAATATACATACATTATTATCTATGCATAAAGTGGGAAAAGAAAATATAACCTGTCAACACATTTGAGTAATTTAAAATTATATATATATATATTGATATGTAAGTTGATGATGAGCTTATGTGTGTGGTGAAACCCAAAACTTAAATTTTATTATATTATATAGGAAAAAGCACAATTTTACACATAAAATAAGAATAATTACAAAAATACCATCGTTAAACAAACAATGAGAAACTTAATAGCAAAAATACCGAAAAACATTTTCAAACCGTATTTTAATGAAAATAGAAACTCGACTTTTTTGATAAAAATCACACGCTCCGCAAGAAAAGAAATCGATCATCAAAAATTTCAATTCATCTGTAATTTTTTTTCCTATCTAGATTAAGAAACAGGCATAGTATACAAGCATTGGTATACAAAGAAGAACCACCAAAAATACACTATCAAGAACCACACATTGATATACAAGCATGGGTATACAGAGAATCTTTTTGGTAAGTAGTTCATTCTTTTTTATTTGCGTTTCAAAAGATTTATGAATATTGTTTTACGAACATAGGTATACAGAGTTTTACGGACATTGGAATATAGAGATTCGTGAAATTCATAGATTATTAGCAGCAAACATGCTCGATGAAATAGATCAAACAACAATAGCTGCATACAAAGATTCGTGAATCAACTATTAGGATTAAAAATACTAGTATACAGTGTATATAACTTCCATATATAGTTATAATTGTTATGGTATTTCAAGATGATTAGAAATACTAGTATACAATGTATATATGTAATACCCTGAAAATTTATATAAAATTTAATTAAATTAAATAAAATTAATCCTTAAAAATTTTATGAAATTTTAGAGATACACGATCTTATATCTTTTAACTTATAAGTGGCCAAAATGAGAAACAATATTAATTAAAAATTTTGTAGAATTTTTTCAATGTAAAATCATGTATATTCCACGATATTAAATAAAGTAGGTAAAATAAAAATATAACCGAAAGAAAAAGATGGCCAAAAATAAAAAATAAAAAACAAAAATAACCAAAAAAGTTGCTATCCACTTTCTAAAACCACCGTTCTTGTTACACAAGAAAATAGAGAATTAAAAATATTTATAAAATAAAATCAATTCAAAAGAATGTATTAGTAACTTCTAAAATAATTACTTCCTAATATATATGTTTGAAAAACAAGTAAAATAAATAATTAGAAATGTTTCTAAAATGAAATTCACTCAAAAGAATGTATTAGTGACTTCTAAAATAATTACTTACTAATATATGTACTTGAGAAATAAGTAAAATGCAGAATTAGAAAGACTTCAAAAATGAAATCAACCTTAAAGAATGTATTAGCAACTTCTAAAATATTTACTTACTAACTTTTATGCATAGAAAACAAATAAAATAGAAGGGCAAAGACTTTTAGAAAGGTTTATACAATGAAGACACCCCAAACTTGTCAATTCATGCCCATTAGAACTCTATATAAATCAAAGCATGAGCACAATTCTCTTCACCCCAACAAGAACCAAACAAGTTCTTACGTTTTCTACCTCCGTCTTGGCATCCCTCTTTTTTCTTTATATGTTCTAAACAATAGCTAGAGAAGTAGTAATAAAATATTGCACAAGTTTCTATGCTAACAATTGGAGAGATCTGAAAGAGATTCAATAGAGGCTTCATGAGGAAAAAAACTATATAAGGCAAAAGTGATTTCTAAACTTTTGTCTTATTATTTTAATTCAAATATAATATGTGTTGAGATCACTACAAGTGTATAGGATCGTAATATTAATATACGATAAATATCAAATTATCGTCCTCTAGGATTAGTATGGTTAATATCTTAAATCCCAATCTAATTTTAGTATCTACTTTATTAAGGCATCAAGTCGATGTTTTAATATTTTAAACTAAAATAAAACTAAAATTAAACAATTGCTGAATTTAAAACTATATTAATTAAGATTATAAGATAATAAAATATCATGTATTCACCTTTAATCTCTATTTCAATTAATCTAATTTCTGTTCTTGTAGGTTTACACTAGTAATCAAAACCCCCTCCTGAGATGCCTTGATTCTATCAGTTTAATTGCTAATACCCCATCTCGAGGTGTATAGTCAATAAACCAATGCAATAAATATAAAAGTCATGTGCAACCTCTTAAATAATCAACAACCTTCCGATCAATTGATTCAGATAAATCTATACTCTGATTATTTAATTAATGAACCTCTCTCTCAAGTTAATTCAACAGTCTAAAATTAATTTATTTATGACTAATAAATTAAAAGCATTAAAAATACAGAATATAAAACAATACCTTAAAATAAATTAATCAAAATAAAAATCAAAAAATTTTACAATCTAAATTATGTCATAAAAATTAAATACTTAGTCAAACATATTTTAGTCCCAAACAAAAAATTGAACAAAGAAAAAAGATCATACTAGACTTTAACTTTATTCTTGTTCTTCAGCTCTTGTTCATCAGTTCTTGGTCTCCTCTATTTTGCTCTTAGTTGTCGTCTAAAGCAGTTTTGTATAATGAATCGAATCCTTAAAACCTAATCGAAGACTTCTATTTATAATATTTAATCTAAAAAAGATCATTAAGAAAAATCTTAATTGTATACCAATACAGATGCCTCTAATCACGTGAAACCACAATCCTGGTTCGATTCACAAAACAATTCGGCCCATTGCCAAATCTCGATTGGTTCTTGTTTTGCTCGTCTTCTTATTCAACTTTTGCCTTGATTTTTCACTTAATTACAATCTTCTGCCATTGTGAATTGCGTACAATCATCACCCCTAATTTTGTGACAGTCAACCCATAGGTTTTTCTTCGTAATTACATGTTTTGCCATCACTTTTGCTTCACAAATTTCAACTTTAAGTCGTGCCCCTTTGTTTTGGTCCCAATTTACCATTCATGCACACAGGCATCCTTCATTTTGTTCTTCAAATCTTGCCCTTGCTTGTTTCACTCAAGTAACCCATTTTGCCATTCTTCTTCCCATTGGTGTCCATCCCTTTTTTGTTGTAATTACATTTTATGCCATTGCAAAAACACACCTCACTATTTGCTTCATACACATAAATTTATCTTGGGCTTGACTTTGCTTGGGCTTTGGCTTGCTTGGGGTTGGACTTTGCATTCCTCTGTCTTTCCATCTTAATTTATTTATGTGTCATCTCCTCTTAATTTAATCCTGCAAACAACTAAAAATATTTTCTTCGAATGTTAAATCACAAATATAAATAATAAAAATTAAATTAAAAATTTTAAAATGTATAAATACATACAATGATCCTATAAATATTTATACACCTAATTATAAATAAATGTTTTATTTTCTACCTAAACTCATATAAAAAAATATAATATATATATATATATAATATTGTTAGTATGCAATGCAACTAATAATGTGCATGCATGTTTATTTTAGTTTACTGATGTGCCATAACAATGCATGTCATAATTATACATGTGATGATTAGAGATGTATGCTTAAAATTTTACGACCAATGATGCATGATTTGTATTGATATATGTCATGTTACCATATTCGTATGCTTAAAATTTTACGACCAATGATGCATGATTTGTATTGATATATGTCATGTTACCATATTCGTATGCTTAATGTTATTTAAGTTCAATTTATTTATATGAATGTTATTTTTTGTATACACTTAATCAAAGATTAAATAAAGATCATAACTACGTACCAGCATGATCGCAAATCTTCATCATGAGTGTTCCAATCAAATATTTTGGATGTGAACCAAGGGTTCCAATGACCCCACAACAAATGTGATGGGTTTGAGTTTCAACAGTTGACCTCCCCATCAAGGTTGGAACATTCAGGTGTTTTTCCCTTCAGTCTCTAATGTCAACTGTCACATCCCGACCCCCGCGCCAGGCCTTTCGTAGCTCTACAGTTGAGCATTGTGCGGCATCATAGCTTAGCGCATGTGCCCGCCGGAGCGCCGAGACGTGTGACTTGGTTCATTTTTCACTTTTGTTTTGTTCAAGTCAAATAATTTCTTTTCTTTGTTCGTTTCAAAATAAAACAATCTCTTACATGAGATTTATTGTCAAATAAACTTTCAATATGTGTTCAAATAGCATTCAAAATTATATCATCTAATTTTCATAGGAAATAATGTAGAAAATCAAAGTACCTGCGGAAGCTTTCAAATCTCAAAACATCCGTCTGAAATCATTGAATGCATCAATATTCATTCATAATATTTCAAACTATGAAATATTTGTTCAACATATACATAAACAAAATAATAGGCTCATAGGCCAAAGTTTCAAACAGTGTTTCGTAATATAAAATAGTTCTATTTACACAAAATAATAACTAGCTAGGCAACATGCCTATGTTCAAAATACATAAACTCTGAAATAGAGTTAAAAATAAAACATCTCTGCAAACTCTCCACCAATCCCCAGGTCGGTCAATCCTCACTAGGTGCCAGGCCCATGAGTACTTGAAAAATGAAAATAAGGTGAGCTCGAAAGCCCAACGGATCTCTCTTACACATCACTAGCATTATACAGACCAGCATACAAAATATGTATACAGTTTCATTACATTAGGGTATTTCAATCACTTAATTGGTTATTTCTGTCGATCCGTCTGAACACTGTTAGGAATTAACCGAAAGAGTGAACCACCCTTGGTATTCCTCTTGTGGTCCTGGACACAACTAGGCGCGACATCTTTATTAAATAAAAGTCTACCTCTGAGACCATGATTCATGAAGATATAGAAATAATATAGAAACTACTATGATCTCCCAAATCCGAGGATCACACAGCCACTCGCAGTTTGGCCCGGTTTGGGAATACCCATGATGACGCCCTGACTGCACCCTCATCATAATCTAAGTGATGCACCAACGGACCGTCCATCTCCTCGGTACCTGGAGTTTTTAATAAACCATTAATCTTCTTTAGTTTTCCAAACATGATTTTTAAGCCGTACAACATAACATGTACTAACCTATGCAAACTAGATCATATAAATCATTCAATAGACATTTAAGTAATTCATAACTCTATAAAGCACATAATCGGACATTATTATGTCATGGCAACCATTCCAATCAGTTGACACATTCCTAGCATGATACTAAGTACAAGAATGTAAACAATCATCACATTTCATATCCTAAGTCTGCATAATACTAATGAGCAAGGAAGTCCCGCCCACCTGTATATGCCGGACGAACCCTTGCGCCGTTCCTCAACACTAACCACTCATCAAATCTGAAATCAACATTTTGAAATTCAATTCTCTAAATCTCTCAAAATCCCCAAACTACATCAATAACCATCATAGACATCAGATCTAGATCATACTTACCAAATTCCAAATAAAAGGGTTTTTCTCCAAAAATTCAGATTTCTCATTTCACCGCATCAGCATATAAAACTACATTCATTTCCTCCCAAATTCAAAATAGAACATATTTAAAACTAGTCACCACTTCAAAACATGAGCGGATAGAGCGTTATTACCTATCAAAGGATTTTCACCTTCAAAAACCCTCCAAATAGATGAAACTCTTCAGGATCCATCAAAAACTACAGGTTAACAGTTAAAACTTTCAAGATTCAATTCTAAATCAATACACCCTTAGTTTAGAAGGAAGATCTGAACTTATTTGGCTCTAGATCACCTTATGCATCAAAACCCTCAAACCTTTATTTTTGGATACTAAATCTAAATGAATATACAGATTTGAAACTGAAATGATTAAGAGGTTAAGATTCCTATCTTAGACCTTTAGATCTTCCTTGAATCAGCTCTGGATCGTCTCTCTGAAGCTCTGGAACGATTTGGAAAAGTCTATGCGTGAAATAACGAAGTTAAGGGCTTGAATCTTTTTAAATCTCGCGCAATTACCGCGGTCGGCACTCTGTAAACCACGGTCACCCATATGACCTAGTTTTTTTGCGTGATTTTCCATTGATTATCGCGGTTGGCCTTCAGTGACCACGGTCAACAGCGTGAGATTTTGTTTTTCAACGTTTTTCCTCAATACCCAACATTCTTATTATTTTATTTTTATACCATACCATATAATAAACATTTAAAACATGTTTTCAAACATTTTTACATTTATTTCAATGAATTTAAAAATTCATTTTCAACGTGTACACATTTGAAACATTTAGGGTATTACAGTCTACCCCGCTTAAAAAAATAATTTCGTCCTCGAAATTTAAACAGAGAGTACTTGTATAATGTGTCCAATCACTCATGCCTAGCGAAGAGATTTGGGTACTTCATCTGCTCCTTGCTCTCTAACTCCCAGGTCGCCTCCTCTAGGTTATGATGCCTCCACAAGACCTTGACTAAGGGTATGTCCTTGGTCTTAAGATTCTGCACCTTACGATCAAAAATTCTAATTGTTGGCTCCTCGTAAGTAGCATCGTTCTAAAGTATTACATCCTCCCACTGTATAACATGAGAAGGATCTGGCTCGTACTTCCAGACCATCGATATATGGAACACATTATGTATTAAGGAAAATCTATTCGGCAAATCCAACTCATAAGTGCATGCACCAACCCGTCTAATGATCTCAAACAGATCAATGTACCGCAGTGCTAGTTTCCCCTTCACTCCAAACCGTCGAATCCCTTTCTGTGGACTAACTCTCAAGAATACTCGATCACGTAGCTGAAATTCTAGGGGTTTCCTCTTCCTGTCAGCATAGCTCTTCTGTCTGCTCTGTGTTGTAGCTAGTCTCTTCTTGATTTGCTTAACATATCAGTTCATTTCCTCAATCAACTCGAGTCCAGTGAGTACCTGATCCTCAAAATTTGCCCAACAAGATGGTGATCTACAGGGTCTGCCGTAGAGCGCCTCATATGGAGCCATCCCGATGCGTGCCTGTTAGCTATTATTATAGACAAACTCAGCTAGATGTAAATGCTTGCTCCAATTATCTTTAAAATCCATCGCACATGCTCTCAGCATATCCTCCAGTATCTGTATGACCCTCTCTAACTGCCCATCTATCTAACACTATCGTCTTGGGGAAACCATGAAGTCGCACAATCTCTCTAACATAAAGCTCACCCAGTCTACTCACTGCATCAGTAAATCGAATAAGTAGAAAGTGTGCTACCTGAGTCAATCGATCTACAATAACCCACACGGTGTTTTCCCCCTTGTGACTTCTCGACAAGCCGCTAACAAAATCCATTGCAATATTATCCTACTTTCATTCTGGGATCGAAAGTAGTTGCAATAGTCCTTACGATTTTTTGTGTTCGGCCTTTACTTGCTGACAAATCAGACACCGGGAGACACACTTAGTTATGTTTCTCTTCATCCCTCGCCACCAGAAAGTTGTCTTCAGATTCTGATACATTTTGTCACCACCTGGATGCATAGTATACTTCGTTTGGCATCCCTCATTTAGTATAGTTCCCTTCGTTTGGCCAGAACTTGGCACGCAGATTCTATTCCCCAATCTGAGTGCACCCTCTGCATCAAGCCTGAAGTCTGTATGCTTGCCCTGTTTGACTCCCTCAATCAGATTCATAATGCACTTATCAATTTTCTTCTCATCTCTGATCTGGCGTAAGATATCAAGCTGGCAAGTAACTGCATACAGATATGCCTGTCTCTCATCAGTGTCTATACCCAAATTATACTGACTGATCAGCTGATACATCTGTCCCACTTCTTCATCCTTCCTGCTAGATTTTCTGCTAAGAGCATCGGCAACAACATTCACCTTGCCAGGATGATAGTGGAGCTGAAAGTCATAATCATTTAGGAACCCAATCCATCTCCACTATCAAAGATTCAATTCCTTCTGGGTATATATGTATATATTTGAGGCTCTTATGGTCTGAATAGAGATTAAAACTCTCATCATAGAGATAATGCATTCAAATCTTAAGTGCAAACACGATAACTGCAAGCTCCAGATCGTGTGTGGGGTAATTCTGCTCATGTGGCTTCAACTGCCTTGAAGCATAAACCACTGCTTGTCCCTACTGCATCAGTACTGCACCCAGACCACTAAGCGATGCGTTAATACATAGGGTGTATTTCATACCAGGAGTAGGTGTGATCAGTACTGGTGCTGTAGTCAACCGGTTCTTCAACTCATGAAAGGATTGCTCACATTAATCATTCCAAATGAATTTCTCATCCTTTCTGGTTAACTTTGTAATCGGACCCGCTAATTTGGAGAAATCTTTTATGAATCTGCGATAGTATCCAGCCAACCCAAGGAAACTCCTGATCTCTGTGACTGTCGTGAGTTGCTTCCAATCAGATACTGCCTGTACTTTCTTTGGGTCTACTGCTATTCCCTCTACTAAGACAATGTGGCCAAGGAACTTGACCTGCTTCATCCAGAACTTACACTTGCTAAATTTTGCATATAACTCATTCTTCCTCAAGGTCTCCAAAACAGTATGCAAATGTTGTGCGTGCTCAGCCTCTGAACGGGAATATATCAAAATGTCATCAACAAATACTACAAAAAAATGATCAAGGGACTGTCTAAAAACTCTATTCATCATATCCATGAATGTAACAGGAGCATTAGTCAAACCGAATGGCATGATTGTGAACTCTAAGTGGCCATACCGCGTCCTAAACGCTGTCTTCTGTATATCTGACTCCCGGATCCGTAGTTTATGATACCCTGACATCAAATCTATCTTAGAAAAATATTGTGCTCCACTGAGCTGATCAAAGAGGTCATCAATCCTAGGCAGTGGGTTTTTATTCTTGATAGTAACATGATTCAGCTTCCGATAGTCTATACACAGTCTCATGGATCCATCTTCCTTTCTTACGAACAATACTGGAGCTCCCCATGGTAACTCACTCTGTCTGATGAATCCTTTCGCCAGAAGCTTATCCAACTGTGTTTTTAGCTCAATCAACTCCACGGGTGCCTTTCTATATGGTGGGATAGCGATGGGGTTGGTGCTGGGATGCAACTCAATCATGAACTCTACCTTCCTATGCGGTGGAAGCCCAGGTAGATCCTCTGGAAACATCTCTATGTATTCCCGTACCACAGGAATCCCTTGAATATCGGTGGTTCCTTCTGCATCCTCATCTAGCAACTGCCTGAAGTCCTCATTTTGCTTAATAAAATACAATAATGCTAGCATCAGGCTCTTAAGCAACCTCTGCATATCCCCATCTATCCTCAATATCTCCCCAAATGGCAACCTTACGGTGACTTGCCTCCTCTGACAATCTATCTATGCCTGATATTAGGTCAACCAATCCTGTCGCAACCCACCTCGTAAAGGTAACGTCACGACCGGCACATAATACCATATACGTTACACCTACATATATAATACTATGTCAGCCTCTCACAGTTAATCCTACTCAATATCCCTACCGATATTTTGACAGAGTCTCCTCTAAAACTTTGATATATCTCAAATGGAATTTTCACCTGATAAACAACATTGTGATCCACAAATATCCACAGTATATTTCGTATATCATTCACAAATCAAAAGTATTTTTCACTCTCATCTTAGTAAAAGTAAACTGATATCTCTCTGGTGATATTACATATACAGTGATAAGTATAATTATACAAAAGTAAAACTAAGGAAAAACAGATAAGCCCACGCACGTAGTAAAACTGGAAGAGCTGTCTACTCTTCTTGCGCTGGCTTTTTCCCTTTTCTATCAGTTCCTGAAATGTTAAAAATTGAGTGAGCTACAACATGCCCAGTGAATATTCTTTATCTAAGGCATCTATATGCATTTACATAAACATGCATGTTCTCAAATCAAATAAAACATTCAAATTCAGTGTGTTCATTTACCAAATACATAAATGCATTTACATAGTGTTCATGCTAATTTAAAACCATCATGCACCTCCTTATCATTCCATTTAAAATAATTATGCATCTCCTTATCCATCCAGATCTAGAGTCAGTTTCACTTCTTGTTTGGCCTCAACAAAAGTAGATTGCAACTCTGATTTTTTCCATTCCCAACTCATTTCGAGGATTATCACATAGGGAAAGACTGATACTTCTCATGGCTTAGTCTAATAGGATTATCACATAAAGAAGTATTATTCCCCATGGCTCAGTCCATCGAAACGATATCATATTTTAGATCTGCTCTTGCAAATCCAAAAAACGTTGCCATGTAAATAAAAATTCATGAAAGCCAAATCAAATGCAACATATGCTTATATCAATAACATGCTTACATTCAAACCATTTTTATCTACAATGCCATATAAATAACAAAGATAAAGAAATACTCACAGAATACCAACACTAAACCCCGTTGGCATGTAACTCACTCTATGGTAAATAACTAGCTTTTCCAACCTTTACTGTAAAATTCAATAATATTTAATTCATCATTTCATATCATATCAGGTGCATCCATTTATGTTTAAGAAAAATCAGAAGTAATATTCTCCGAAATACCCAAAAATAAATATTACTCACCAAAATTATTATCAATAAATTCTCAGTATCCATTTCAGCCTCTATACTCAATTCACCAAAATTATCCTATTAAAAATAATTTTAAAAGCACTAATCAAATTCAAATTCAATTTTATAATCAATTTCTAACATATTTATTTCTCATTTTTAATCATAGACGCACATCAGACCTCGCGTATTGACGCGCATTGACTCGAATAAGCCCAGTAATCATAAAACTAATTTTCTGCTCATATAAAATATTTTTACGGCAGAAAATAACTCAAATAGGCTTTTAAATCATATTTTATGTAATTTTTTTATATTTTTTTCTTAAAAACCCCATTGCTCAATCGTTCACCAAAATTTCAATTGATATCCAAAATTCATAATTTTGGTGTCAATGGGTCCGTATTTTCAT
>JAJIYU010017471.1:0-11660 GCA_030144865.1 Tinospora cordifolia | reverse complement strand
ATAAGATAAGCCTAATCATGCATAATCTAAGCATGACATGACTTCTTGATCAAGTAAACATGGCATACATGTTAAACTGAAAATTAAATCATGTTATTCAAACCTAAACATGCATACCAAACAAAATTTAAACATGCATGAACATGGTATTAAACTTAAACAATGAACTGGAGGTTCTAGAAATAACTTCCACCTTATTTTTTAAATTCTTGAAAATTCGACAGATGTTCCACAGTCTAGGCACTTCAAGAAGACTAAACTACTTAAGAATAATAACTTCTCACTTAAGAATACTCAAGAACAAAGAAAAGTGAGAAGCGGTGCCAAGAAGAAGGCTTAGAAAAAATAAGAGGGACTTATCAGCTCTTGCTCTAAGATGAAGAACAAGTGAGCACAAGTGGTCCTTGATATAGATTTTTCTGTGCACATAGGGGGACGGTTTGGGAATCTTTGCATTAGCCACTTTCCATTTTCCTTGAGCACGTTTTTGGCATGTGAGACCACTAGGGTTTCTTCTCTTTTGTGCGCACACACATGGTTTAGGCAAGTGTTCATTTAGGGTTTCCTTTTCATGTGTAAACATGATATTGGCTTAGACTGCTTGCTAATCATTGTTTGGACGTGAATCTAGGTGTGAGGGACTTTTAAAGTCTGGTTTGTTCTCTTTTGTGCTCAAAAATCATTTTAGTAACTTTCTAATTTGTCCTCATAGGAAACTTTCCTATTTATTTTAAATAATTGATTTCTTTTCTTGTGCACACCAAATCAACAAGATTTGGCAACCTTATATTTTGAATTAGAAACGTCTAATCTTGTTTCTTGGGTGTTCAGAAACCTTTTTCAACAATTTCTATTCTTGAATTATAAATTTATAATCTTGTTCCTTGGGTGTTTAGAAACATTTTTCAGCAACTTCTATTCTTTGAATTAGAAACTTCTAATCTTGTTCCTTGGTTATTTAGAAATATTTTTCAGCAACTTCTATTCTTGGAAGTTATGTGAGTAAGGCAACATTTCCCTTTTTTTGTGAGTGTTCACCAAGCAAGGACAAACTTGACACTTTGCATGGTTTATTTGACACCATTGTGTGAGCATGAAAACTTTGTAATTTCGATCATGCCTTCTAATTTTGACTTCTTGGACGTCTTTGTGTGGATGGGTTTAGGATGCACATGATCATGGCATGTTGTGAGTGCTCACCAAGCAAGGACAAACTTGACACTTTGCATGGTTTATTTGGCACCATTGTGTGAGCATGAAAACTTTCTAATTTCGATCATGCCTTCTAATTTTGACTTCTTGGACGTTTTTGTGTGGATGGGTTTAGGATGCACATGATCATGGCATGTTGGAACTTCTATTTTCTCTATTAAGCACACATAAACAACTTCCCAAATTGGTTTTAGAAACTTTCCTCTTTTCTTTCTTGCTTGCTTGGCTTGTGTACATGGCATTATCTTTTATGGTTTCTAATCATGCACTAAGACGGCTAGGCATTGCTCATGTGCAATAAACATGCCTAGGGAAATTAAGGGATTTTTCATTCCACCCTTTGGTGTGCCATGCCTATTGGCATTTTAGGACAAAAATTCATAACTTATGTTTGGCTAGGGTTTTCTTCATTTTCTTTCTTAATTCTCATTCCATTGAACCATATTAGGCAAATGAACCCTTAATTGGACAAATGAAATAAAATTTGGATGCTCGGATCATGTGAGGTGTTCATTCCATTCCATTTTATTTTATTTTGTTTCTCTTTCTTAATTTTTACTCCCCCGAGAGGTTTTTTGAGCAATTAAACTTGTTAATTGATCCTTGAAATGAATTTGGTTTCATTTATCATTTCATTTCATTATGTACAAATTTTTTAGGGTATTACAACCTACTCTCCTTAAAAAAAAATTCATTGTCGAAATTTGTACATATTCAGGGATTCTTGGTAAATAGGTGTGGGTATTTGGTCTTTATTTTAGTTTCCAGCTTTCAAGTAGCTTCTTTCACTCCATGATGCTTCCACAATACCTTAACTAATGGGATATCCTTTGTTCTCAAGTTTTGTACCTTGTGATCAAGAATTCTAACTGTCACTTTCTCATACGTGGCATCATCCTGGATGTTTACTTTCTCACATTGGATAATGTGAGAGGGATCTGGTTCATACTTTCTCAGCATCGACACGTGGAAAATGTTGTGAGCTAAGGTTATTTAGTTTGATAGGTCTAACTCATAAGCACATTATTCGGTTCTTTTAAGTATTTCAAAGGGTTCGACAAATCTAGGTGATAGTTTCCCCTTAACTCTAAACCTCTTGATGCCGTTCTGAGGACTGATTCGCAAAAATACTTTTCTCCCACTTGAAACCTAGGGGTCTCATTGTCTAGTTGGCATAGTTCTTCTAACGACTCTGAGTTGTAGCCAACCTCCTTTGCATTAGTTTGACTCGTTTGTTCATTTCTTCCACCAAGTCAAGCCCAGTGAGTACATTATCTTCAAGTTTAGCCCAACAGGTTAGTGATCTACCGAGCCTTCCATAAAGAGCCTCATATAGAGCCATCTTTTTACTTGCCTGATAACTATTGTTATAGGCAAACTCCACTAAGTGTAAGTACTTGCTCCAATTCATTTTAAAGTCAATGACACAAGATCTCATCATGTGCTATAAGGTTTGGATGATTCTCTTAGACTGCCCATCTACCTGAGGGTGAAAAGTAGCACTCATGGTGAGTTTAGTGCCCAACTCCATTTGTAGACTCTGCCAGAACTATGAATGTGAATCGAGAGTCATGGTCATATACCATTGTCTTGGGTACACCATGGAGTCCAACTATCTCTTTCACATAGATTTCTCCTAGCTTGCTGACTTAGTCTGTAGATCTAATTAGCAAGAAATGAGCCACTTTAGTGAGACAATCCACAATCACCCATACAGTATCTTCTCTTTTCTAGTTCCTGGGCAACCTACTGATAAAGTTAATGGAAATATTATCTCGCTTCCGTTCAGGAATAGGGAATGGTTGTAACATTCTTGAGGGCTTCTAGTGTTCTACTTTTACTTGTTAACAAGTTAATAACTTGGCAACATGCTTAGTCACATCTTTCTTCATTCCTCTCCACCAGTAAGTTTTTCTAAGGTTTTGGTACATCTTGTCTCCACCTAGATGCATCGTATACTTGGTTTGATGAACATTATACAGTATGGTCTGTTTACTTTGTCCGTTTTGGGTCACACAGATCCTCTCGCCAAGTTTTGGGTATTCTTAACATCTAATCTAAAGTCAGCATGCTTACCCTGTGTGACTCCTTCTATCAGACTAGTGAGTCATTTGTCTTACCTTTACTCATCCTCAATCTGGTGCAAAAGATCCGGTTGGTAAGACATGTTGTAGAGATGGGATTGTTTTTCATTTAAGGTTACATCTAACCTAAAGTCTTCAATCAACTAGTACATCTAACCCTTTTCTTCCTCCTGTTTGTTAAACTTTCTACTTAAGGCATCAGCCACCACATTGGTCTTCCTCGAATGGTAGTATAGTTGAAAATCAGAGTATTTCAATTACTCCATCCATCTCCGTTGCCTGAGGTTCAACTCTTTATGGGTGTAGATGTACTTCAAGCTCTTATGATATGAAAACAGATCGAATTTCTCACCATAAAGGTAGTGTCTCCAAATCTTTAGGTAGTAGTCTGGGTAAGTCATTTGGGAATATGTCTTCGTACTCCCTAACAACTGTTAGGTCTTGGATTTTCTTCTATTCAGTGGAGTCCTCCTCTGAGAGTCTCTCAAACTCATTCTTTTGCTTCAAATATTTTAATGTGGCTATGGTTAGACTCCTCGATAGTCTCCACAATCTCCATTAATTCTATAGAATTTCCCCGAAGGAAGGATTATTGTTACTCTCCTCTTAGGACAATCTATCTAAGCTTTGTATTGGTCTAACAAATCCATCCCCAAGATCACGTCATAGCTATAAATTGGTAAGGTGCATGGTCAGCTAATATGAGTTTATCCCCAAACCTTAGGTCACAACTACACATTCTTTTTGAGGTAACAGTGGTCCCTATACGTGTGGACACATTCAAAGTTATGGGCAGCATTTTTGTTACAAATTGTAATATATCGGCTAGTTCTTCAGAGATAAATGATTTCGAGGCACCCAAGTCGAATAATGGTCTCACAACAACATTAAACAATAGGAATGTACTTTTTATAGTAGGGACTTGATCTTCCTAGGCCTCAACAACAAACAATTTGGTCTGATTCTGACCATGGCCCTAATTTTGCCCCTGATTGGCATTCTCTTACTGTTGCCTACCTTGAGGATGACCATTTTGACCTCCTCCCTATGGTGGTTGTTTTTTATGAGTCTGAGCAAGTGTAGTTGAACAATTTCTAGCAATATAACCCTTCTGCCTACACACGTAGCATAGTCCTTGTCTTTTTGCCTATTCTTTTGACTTATCCTTGGTTTGCCTTTGTTTTTGTGGTGCTTTCCCACCACTCTTACCTTTCTTCTGAGTCCTTTGATCTTTTTCATTCCTAGGCCTCTTGCTCTCCCCCCTTAACCATTGCTCTATGTTGAGTTCTTATTCTAGTGTTAGAGCCTTTTTTAAGACGTCCTTGCACGTCTTTAGGCCTAGAGTCTTTATTATCTTTAGGATTTCCATCTTGAGGCCCTATGCAAAATGATTTACTTTTATTATCTCTTCTCTGATTAGTTCTAGGGAGAATTTGGCTAGCTTAGTGAACTTTCTTTCATATTCAACTACAGTTAGGTCCCTCTGATTTAGTCGGACAAAATCTTTTTGTAGCTTCATCAGCATGGCCTCTGAAAAGAATTTTTCGTAGAAAACCTCCTTGAATTCTTCCTAGTTCATTGTTTCAACATTAGTGTTAGGATCCATCTTCATCATTTACCACCAACTTTTGGCTGGTCCCTCGAAGTGATGTGTGGCCAGTGCTACTCTACGTGAGCCTGTCACCTTCAGTACATTTATATGTTATTGCATCTGAGTCTTAGCCATTTTAGTTTGTGCTTCCTGTCTTCGTGGTTCAGTCTCGTCACACGTGACAACTCTGGTAGTGTTTGTCTTAAATCCAACCATTATTTCCAAGTCAAAATCCATTTCAGTATTCGATAAGGTATCACAACAAAATATTTAAGAGAATCATAATATGGGCCACGCAAACCGTCCCCCCTTATCATCAGGATACAAAATGTTTTTTTCAGACTTGAGAAGATAGCTGTCTCGTCCATATTTGTTCATCAAGTTCTCATTTCCAAGCCTTTCGTTTCGTTCGTATTTTTATGACTCTAGATTCATGTCTCTAGGTTCTTGATTTGTTTAGTGGCCTATCGGTTTATGCTTCTAAGTTCTTTTTGTCCTCGGGTACAAGATTTTGTTTCATATGACATACATATAAACAAGTAGGCATGCTTTCAAATAATCATAGAATCATGCAAGTTTACATTCGCATAACAAAATTCCAAGTTTCATTCTAAGCTTCCAGGTTAGAGTGCTCCATAACACTCTCACAATTCCACTTAGACTTCCACTCAGAAAATTGTCACACCCAATCAATTTTGCAAATGTCTCGACAATTAAGGTTTCTAAGCCACATTATACATGACCATCCCACACCAGCCAAGCATAGGAAAACAAGTTCTTCCAAAGTCACCTATCATTCACAAACATGGTTTGTCATTCTCCGAGTCCAGGCTTCCTCCATACCCCCATATTCTTATGCATCTCATATCACATAGAAACAAGAGTGTTATAGAATCTTTCTCATATCATGTCCTGACCAAACAAACATTTTATTCTCGCACGTTTTCAGTTTCTAACCTATGTCCTAAAGTTTTATGCATGTGATCCACTATGCCACCCTTTGCTACACCCACATTTCTACTTAAGGTTCCTTCCCTAAACCTAGGGTTTCAATTTGGTTTGACTAAAAACCTTTGTCTAGTCAAGATACCATCTTTGGCAGCTTTTTCAAACTAGATTAAGTTTTTTGCCCTAAATTTCCACCCTCTAATTTCTTTTACAAAAAGTAAGAGTGTTCTTCAACTCCGACAACTCGTATAAGTTGGTGGGACAACCTCCAGATCACGCGGCGAGACTGAAGCCTGCTTAGTAACCGCACTTTTTTAAGTGGGATAACCTACCTCCCTTTCAATGTTTAGCTTTACTTGAGACAAGCTTACCAACTATTAACTCAACTTGCAGTCTTTGTATCCAAACAAAACATTTCAAAGCATATCTTTCCTTTTCAAAAATCTTTCCAAAACAGTTTTCAAATAAAAAATAGAAGGTAGGGCATTCTAATTTCAACTCAAAGCAGAAGTGAAACCTAGTTGAGTTAATACTTTCTAAATCTGATACCATCATTGGTATAAGATTAAACTTTCTAATTTTAACCCAACAACTAATGTCTAGGCTTGACTTTCTAATTCTTGGCCAACAAGTAATGCTTAGGCTCTAATACCACATTTTGTAATACCCCAAGCCCCGAGACTTTCAATTTGGTTTAAACACAGGGCAGGCTGAGGTCTTGTTACAATTACAAATACACAACTTGTCTTTCTAATTCAATTATCTCATGCCTTATTTAATTAAAAAAATTCACTAAGGAAATCGCACAAGAGATAAAAGAAAATGTTCTAAATCTTTATTGATTTAATAAAAGTTGGTACATGACTTCAAATTTAAACTTCTAAAAAGAAAGAAGACACAACTAAAAATATAAACTTGCAGCAAAAATTTAAAACTTGGATAACATGCCCTTATATTAAAATAAAAATAGAAACTTTGTAAAAGTAAGCATTCTAAGCCTTTGTATGCTTTATTGTTTAATTCAATTCCCTGAAAAGATAAGAGAGAAAAGGTAAGCACATAACCCAGTGGATTTTTTTCAAACAACCAATTCATTATCTTAGACTAATATCACATTCAATTTTAAACACTTCTATTCAATTAAGCAATTCAAACAATATGTTGTTATTATTTTAACACAAACTAAAAGGGGTCCTAATCCTTTGATGTTCTTATCCAAAATGCCTCCTTTTGAGTGGAAAGACGAATCTTTATGTTACATTACATTGGATCTAGGGTCTCTTGCCCATAGTCCAAGTATTTTGTGTTATGCCCTAAACACGCAATATGACAAACCATATACCCATACTATATGTAAAGAACACCCATAGTATTCCTTTGGATCACTATGACAGTACATGGCTCTTAGTCTCAACTTCTTCACTTAGTTCTAATGATCATGAAACATAAATAAAATAAATAAATTCAGTGTGTTCAACATTTAACCATCAAGTATGATTATTCTTCATAAAATAAGCCTAATCATGCATAATCTAAGCAAGACATGACTTCATGATCAAGTAAACATGGCATACATGCTAAAATAAAAATTAAATCATGTTATTCAAACCTAAAAATGCGTACTAAATAGAATTTAAACATGCATGAACATGGTATTAAACTAAAACAATGAAGTATAGGTTCTAGAAATCACTTCCGCCTTATTTTTCAAATTCTTGAAAATTTGGCAGAGGTTTCATAGTCGAAGCACTTCAAGAAGACTAAACTACTCAAGAACAATAACTTCTTACTTAAGAATACTCAAGAACAAAAGAGAAGTGAGATGAGGTGCTAAGAAGAAGGCTTAGAAAGATGAAGATGGACTTGTCAGCTCTTACTCTAGATGAAGAAAAAGTGAACATAGGGGTTCCTTTATATAAATTTTTCTATGCACATAGGGGGACGGTTTGGAAATCTTTACATTAGCCACTTTTCATTTTCCTTGAACACGTTCTTGGCTTGTGGGACTACTAGGGTTTCCTCTCTTGTGTGCACACACAAATGGTTTAGTCAAGTATTCATTTAGGGTTTCCTTTTCTTATGTGAACACAATCTTGGCTTGGACCACTTGCTAATCTTCGTTTGGATGTTAACCTAGGAGTGGGAGACTTTCTAAGTGCGGTTTATTCTCTTTTCTACTCAAGAATCATCTTAGTAACTTTCTAATTTGTCCTCATAAGAAACTTATCAATTTCGTTTAGTAATTGATTCCTTTTTTTGTGCACACCAAATCAACAAGATTTGGCAATGTTCTATTTTGAATTAGAAACTTATAATCTTGTTCCTTGGGCACTTAGAACCATTTTTCAGTAATTTCTATTCTTAAATTAGAAAATTCTAATCTTGTTTAGGCAATATATCCTTTTTTTTTGTGAGTACTCACCAAGTAAGGACAAACTTGATACTTCGAATGGTTTATGTTTGGTGTCATTGTGTGAGCATGAAAACTTTCTAATTTCGATCATGCCTTCTAATTTTGACTTCTTGGATGTCTTTGCGTGGATGCGTTTAGGATGCACATGATCATGGCATGTTGGAACTTCTATTTTCTCTATTGAGCACACATGAACAACTTCCCAAATTGGTTTTAGAAACTTTCCTCTTTTCTTTCTTGCTTGCTTGGACGTCAAGGTGAGGGGCACATGATCATTGTAGCTTGTGTAGATGGGATTATCTTTTAAGGTTTCTAATCATGCATCGAGATGTCTAGGCCTTACCGATGTGCAATGCACATGCCTAGGGCAATTAAGGGATTTCTCATTCCAACCTTTGGTATGCCATACCTATTGGCATTTCAAGCCTTTGTCTCACACTTTTGGGTTCACATGAAATATACCAAAATTCATAACTTATGTTTGGCTGGGTTCTCTTCATTTTCTTTACTAATTCCCATTCAAATGAACCATATTAGGCAAATGAACCCTTAATTGGACAAATGAAATGAATTTTGGATGCTCGGATCATGTAAGGTATTCATTCCACTCCATTCCATTCCATTTTATTTCATTTTGTTTCTTTTTCTTAATTTTAACTCTGCTAAGAGGTTTTTTGAGCAATTAAACTTGCTAATTGATCCCTAAAATGAATTTGGTTTCATTTATTATGTCATTTCATTCTGTACAAATTTTTAAGGGTATCACAATGCATCTTCTACATGGCATATATAATTGTGGATCATAGATATTCAAAGCATAACACACATGCAAGCCTTATTTAAATCAAAATAATAAATTAAAACTTAGAAATCGCTTTCACATCAATCGCTTAATCCTTTGATCTTGAGATTCCAAGCTCTTTGAATCTTTGTTGAACCTTCACAACTTCTAACATAGAATTTGTGTAGAATTTTCTCTCCACCTTCCCACTACTCTAATCATTGTTTAAAATAGCCAAAGAATGAAAGAAATGCCTAGAGGGAGGCAAGGAGAGTAAGAAGATAATTGTTTTGTTCTTGTTGGGATGACGAGAATGGTGCTCATGCTTGGGTTTATGTAGTATTCTAATAGACAAGTTTTTGCAAGTTTGGGTGTCTTCATTGTAGAAACATTTCTCAAACTCTTCTCCTTTCCATTTTATACATTTCATATGCATAAGAATTAGCAGTAAAGGTTTTAGAAGTTTTTAATACATTCTTTGAGGTTGATTTCATTTTAGAAACCTTTCTAATTCTCTATTTTGCTTGTTTTTGGCTAAATATATTAGTAAGTAATTGTTTTAGAAATTGCTATTACATTCTTTTGGGTTGATTTCATTTTAGAAACCTTTCTAATTCTCTATTTTACTTTATTTAAATTATTTTATTTTATTTTAATTATTCAAAAAAACTTTGGGTATTACACTTATACACCTTTAGAATATGGTTTAGAATTGAAGGAAAGTAATTAGAAATGGAAACTCTAGTTTATAGCCTTATAGATCACCAATCAGAAATGAAAAACCCTAAAGGGGACACTTCGAATATATCCTTTATGAACAACTTAACATACCTTTATAGGCACTAGGAAGCTCAAAATCATCTTATGAACATAAACTTAGATTCATCTTATGAACATAGCCATGGTTTTGATACAACGGGTGCATGATAATGATGGTTATGCACTAGGAAGCTCAAAATTACATAAAACAAGTCCCAAGAAGTCATAGACAATGAGGTTTTGAGACTAGAATAGAAATTGTAATCTTGGTATGATTGGTTTGGTAATAGCTGTGATTGGAGCATTGTATCACACCCTTAAATGGTTAGAAACAAATAAGATTAAAGAAAATTTAAATATAGTTGAGTATGAGATAATAAACTAAACTTAACACTGGTACTTGATAGGTTAACTTTGAAAGATTGGGTATCAAATCACAAATCTTAAGGAATTGAGGGCATAAGTATAGGTGGAAATGACTTCTATCTCTATCCTGTATTACAAAACTTAAATTTTTTTTTATATAATTAAGTATTGCATTGTTTGAATTCTAGGCTTAGGTTTGTGCTAGTGTGACTCTCAATTCATGTATGTTAGTGCACTTGAACAAATGAATTATTGATAACATGCTAGGGTTTTTATATTATGTGTAATTTGTCAAGAAACTTCACTTATAATTTATACACTAATAGAATGTGTGCATGCAAATCAATAAATTAGCTATGACATGATTTCTATTTAATTAAAGAGGATTACAAAATTAACCATGTACTGGCATGGCATATTCGTATTTGATTATTGTGGGTATTGTCTATAGTTAAGTAGGCTTATAGTGGCAAGTCAATATTTGAGTACCATTGATCATTCTTTGATTGAGATAGGTTGAGTTATGGTCATGGACTAGTATATTACCACTTTCATGTATAACCACTACATAATTTTGTTTACGGTATACTTGTAGGATGACCTTGCTTTAGAATTATCTTTGATAGTTGATATCTTTTGGAAAAGTGTCCTTTAGGATTTATGCTTGCTTTACAAGGTATCCCTAGGCTATGCCTTGAAATGATAATGTCTCATCTAATAGAAGGGAAAATGCTGAGGATAGTCCTTTTGGTCTTAGTGTCAACCCTAAACCAACGAATTATTTGAAATGCACAATAATATGAAGATGGGTGCATATTGGTGTTTTAGTTTTAATAATGTATAAGATGTGTATGAGATTATCTACTGGGCTCTTTTGAGCCCACCCCATTGCCTTCTATACTTTTTAGGTACGTATTGAACTAGGTAACCTACTAAACCTTGTTAAAGTTTTTTTGATCTAGTCTAAGTTGGCAAAGTGGTCCAATGTCTTTCATTTTAGTTAATTTTGTTATTTTATTTGATCCATGAATCATGTAATGGCATATGAGCCAGGCCATTCGATTTGATTTATTCAAAACTGTAATTGAGTATTTAAGATTTTTTTTATTTCCCTTTTACTTGATGATATTTTTTGCCATTTAATGATTCAAAAAATCTTTGGAATAGGTAAGACAAAACCATGATGTAGCATGCCTGGCCTTTTGGTTGATCATTGGTCTGATTTTAATGTTTATCTATTATTCTCTTTTACTTATTGCACCAAAAGATAGTTTTGTAATTTGGCTTTGGTGTGGTTGGGTGACCAGAGGTCAGGGTGTTACAAAGTTAGAATGATTATAAAGCATGTTCCTGATGAAAGTTTAATTTTGAACTCAATACCCCTGTTAGTTGCAAAGCAGACTAATTATATTATACGTATTTTATGTATAATGTGCATTAATATAATAGAAAATGTAGTGTACTTTCTTATATTTAGTATAATATGCATTTAGAGCATCGTTGCAT
>JAJIYU010017470.1:0-11663 GCA_030144865.1 Tinospora cordifolia | reverse complement strand
TCATTGTCAAAAGAGCAATTAACTTTGCTATGAGCTAATAGCTGTGTGAATTCCATGATAAACATTTTCTCAGGTTTTAATGCATGCCAAGACATGAGAATGCCTTTTGAGACTGTTGGCGAGGCAAATATGCCATTGAGCCTCACATATGGCAATGAAGCTAGATCATTACAACTAATACGAACATTTTTCACCAAAAAAAAAAAAATGTAGTCTTCTAGGGTTATGATGTGGACATGATATGTTTTGTGGGGATGTAATAATTGACATTTTGCATCTTGATGACATGATTTGTAATGGTTGTCAACATGATATATATAATGGTTATTGGACTTGTGTTTATATACGTGCTATGTTATCTAACATGATAAATTATTAATTTTATACCTTATGTGTCAATTTGAGCTTCCATTCAATTATGAAACAATTTGCAAATAAAAAAAAACCCAAAAAAAGCCTTAGATATCGGTTTTAAAGAAAATTCCAATTACCTCAAGAAACCCTAATGATGGGGCCTTAATTTATGGTCTCGGCCAGTTTGGTGGGAGACTCATTATTGAATCTTAGCCCGAGCTGGCCGATACCACTATCTTAGAATAACGATTCGTTACATTTGCAACTAGGCATAGTTTGAACATTGTATTATGCTTAATAAACCCTTTAGCCACATTATGCATTACCCCAAAAAGCTCTTAGCTCTTTACAATGTACACCCAAAAACCTTTCATAGTATACCCATACTTTGCATATGTTGCAACTGTACCCAATTCTTCTCTAATGTAGCCTTAGAGATGAAACCACACAAGAATGTAAACATAAGATCTTGGTATTGATGTACAACAATATCCAAATTTCTTTTAAATGGTGCTTTAATTTCTATATATTGTAGAGCATTAAATTGATTGTATCATTAAGTCACAAAATTGCCCCGAGAAGACCCTATATCACCTCTTCAATTTGGCACATGCACTCTTTGTCTTATAAGTTGTCATGTTCCCAAAGTGCATTATTATAATATTTTAGGCAATTTTACAAATTTATAAAACATTAATAATACATTAATAAAATAATTAAAATAACTTTTGGTGACTAAACATAAATAAAGTAATTAGACTTGAAATAATTAAATAATCTAAATTAATTATATTTACAAAAAAAAACATAAATACCTTATGTTAAAAAATCTAAATTAATAATATTAAAAAAATCTAAATTGATAATATTAAAAAAATTATTATGTCTATCACTTTAGATTAAATAATTTAGATTAATAAATCAAATCGCTTTGGAGTTGGAATAATTAAATAAATTAAATTAATATCATGTATAAAAAAAATAACATCAGCACCTTATGTAAAGAAAACATAAATTAATAATATTTAGGAAAAATAACCTAAATTTATAATATTAAAAAAAATTATGTCTATTAAATGATTTAAATTAATAAATCAAGTCACTTTAAAGTTGCATTGATTAAATAATCAAAATTAATAATATTTTAAAAAATAAAGAATACCATAAGAGCAAAAAAATCATCTTGAGATAACACAAAATAATTAAAGACAAAAGTGTTTATCACACAAAAATGTCTCACTTTAGACTTTGAGGTATTTGATTAAATTAATTAAGTCACATTCCATGGATGTTGACTATTAGTAAATTAAAGAGAATTAAAAGACTATGTATTTTTGGTAAAATTCACTTAGACTATGAAATTACAAATAATAATAATAATAATAATAATAATAATAATAATAATAATAATAATAATAATAATAATAATAAATATTTAGGATGAAATCTACATCATTTAAAAGAAAAAGATTGGCGCACAAGTAACATAATTTTTTTTTGAAGTAATAAAATATGACGAAATTCACATTATTATAATAACATTTTTAAAAAATATTGGCAGACAAGTGATTTTTCTATGAAGAAGAAAAACTTAAAAATATTTTGATGATATGATAAAAAATTTCACTCTTATAAAATAAAGGAAGAATAAAAAATAATATATGATCAAAGTGGAAAATAAACAAATAAAAAAAATAGGGAGAAAAAAAAATCCTTCATTCGAGAAAATCTATGAAATTAGAAAAATTTAAGAAAAAAAAAAGAAAATTTAAAGGTTTTTAAGAATTAAATTTTGAAAACTCTTGTCTTGAAGCTATACCAAATCAGTCAATTAATGAACTACGTTTGGTGTTTAGTTTTTTTCTCACCTTAAACTATGCAGAAACAGTCAATTAATAAGCAATTTCAATATTTAGGTTATTTTTCTCTTCTTTATCTTAATTTAAATTTATTTTAATTTTAAATCTAAGTATATGATTTTTAAGTTCTAAAAAACAAATAATATACCTTGTTTTTAATATATTCATTTCATGGATGTAGCTACGTATTTTAGAAATATGTAATTTTTCTTAAATTTTAGATTGTTTTATTTAAACTACTTTAAAATCAAAACTTTAGTTTTTAAAAAATAAAAAGTTTACGTTTTTGTTTTTGGGAACTATATTTACTAAAGTAGTGTTTTTAATTAGTTTTATTTTTTTTTAAATAGTAAGTTTTAATGCTTTGAAATTAGAAAGTTTAGTTTTGGAAATATAAATTTTTAAAGTGGTATAATTTTAATATATGGAAAATATATTTAAGATTTTCAAAAAAGAATATTTAAGTATTCAAAAATATAAAGTTTCCACAGTTAAAAGTAAATTTGAAAAGTGGTAAGTTTTTAAAATTAAAAGTTTTAAAATAGATTTTTTTAAAAAAAATTATAAACTTTTCTAACATAAAAAAAGTTTTCAAAAATAAAAAGTGTCTGAAAATTGAAAGTTTCCAACTCTAAAATGATAGGTTTTAGAGAATGAAGGAAAAATGAAAAGTTTCAAGTATATTAAAATTAGAAAGCGTCTTGTCAGGTCAAAATATATCAAGATCAACGGAACAAGACAAAACTCATTACCACCTTCATAAAATACTTCGTGATCAAAATACTAAAGCTTTTAATTTAAAAAACTTACATGTAATTTTGAAAACTTTCTATTTTTGCATACTTAAACAATTTTTTTCGAAAATCGTAAATATGCTTACCATATATCAAAAATATACCTACTTTAAAACTTTGTATATCTAAAACTGAACCTTCTAATTTCAAAACATTAGACTTTACTATTTTTTTAAAAGAAAAAACTTATTAAAATCATTACTTTGAAAATATATTTCCCAAAAATAAAACCTTAAACTTTTTATTTTTAAAATATGAATATACTTAACTTTCTAAAAAATGTAAGTTTTGATTTTAAAATAGTCTAAATAAAACATTCTAAAATTAAAAAAACATCACATATTTTCTAGAATACATAGCTATATCCATGATTTGAACATATTAAAAACAATGTAACACCCCCCTATTTGTGTCTTAATCTCACAAAATTATAAAAAAATATTTAAAAATTATTTTCTTATACATATATGTACATGTGAGGGTGGAAAACCTTTTTGAGTAGATATATATTAGAAAAATAGTTGATTTAAAAACTTATTCCTTGTCTTTTACTACTTGTTCAAGCTGGTAGAACAACCTCCAGTTAGTGTGGTTAGACCGAGTCTGCTTAAAAAATTATGCTTTCCTAGAGTAGGATAACCTACTTCCAATTCAATGTTAAATTTATTTAGGACAAGGTTTATCCACTTTCAATTTAAATTTGTAACCTTTGTCTTAGAATTGTTATAATAATTTTTTATATATTCTAGCGTGTTAATATTATTTAAGTTGTTTCTTTATCCTACTAGTTTATTAGTTTTAAAAACTAGTTTCGCAACATTATTAGTATTATGAACATTAATAACAGAAACATAATGTAGTAATGGTGTTGTAACACCCCCGTCCTTGTCCTTTCATTTATGTCACATCAGGATCATGCATGGAGAAGCGCGCCCATTCAATATTAATTGTCAATACACGTGTCACCACAAAGAACTGAGAGTTACTTTTCTCACATTCAAATCTCATTAAACACCTTCTGGACACATCAAAACTCACATGTCTATTTCAACGATCCTTTGAACGCACCAAGAGGTACTATTGAAAATATATAGATAAAATCAGATAAATAAATCATTAACTTCAACATTAAGGTTTTTTAAAATGTGAAACAAAGTTTTCAAATGAAATCTCTAAATAAAATCTCTAAAACAAGGCCTATTTGGCCAAAATCTACATCATAATAGAAATTAACAATTTAAATAATTTTGGAGGGCCATATGCCCAGTTTAAACCATGCACTAAAAATGAAAGAATCATAAATAACCTCCATAGTGAAGTTTGCGGTTAACTAGTAAGATATCTTGAAGATGTTGGTCTACAGGCACCGCCTCAAATGTCACCTAAAATGAAAAAGTGGGATGAGCTCGAAAGCCCAGTGGATCATACACAGTACATTAATATCATTATTTAAATCAAACACAGAACATGCACCACTTATCGTACATTATACGTTTCAAACATGTAATTGTCTATCAGTTGTTAATTACGACCAAGAGGCTTAAATCTGATGTTCTCTCATCATAATCATATTAAACAGAAAGAGAGTAAGTGCAATATATGCCAAATTCCATTGAGAGAGGGGAACAAACCCATTACCTAACACAGGAATGAGAGACACCCATCACTCTATCTCCAAGAACTAGGGTCACAGCCATCTTTTTATCATCATAAACTAGGGACAAACCCATTGTTCCAATCACAAGAATACCCACAGTGATTCCTCGCGGACCATTGTGATGGTACATGGCTCAAATTTTAATTTCATGTGATCAAAATTATACAACCACTCATTTCATCATGATACACATATACATCATTTCATCATAGATCATACATCACTTATTCATGAAAATCAGACATGTTAATCAACTCATGATGTCTATGATAAGGTGATTTATATCTCATGTTATAAGGGCATGTAATCATCAAGCATGGATAAAACGATCATGTTATTCAACATTTATGTAAACATATGAAATCATGGCATCAATTTATCATTTAATTGCACCCTATCATGCTCCTAGGCGTTCAAGCAATATAAACACTCGAAATGTTCAGTATTAAAAATTCAAATAATACTAGGAAGCAAAGTAATTGCTTCCACCTGTTGTTTTGTTCCCTTGGGCCTTTTTATTGTGGCTTCAATAGTCTTGAATCCTCAATCTTTCAAGATTAAGCTATTTCCTTAGTATTTGATAAAATTCTAATGTTGTTAGATCATAATCTAATGATTACTTAATCATGGTGGTGTGTACTATGAAAAAGAATCCCAATAGATATGCAACTATGTTTTTTTCTTTTTGTATACCACAATAAAAAAGAGGGGTACCATAATAACCAGGGTGTATAGGAAAGGGGCAAAGAGAAGGAGCTGACGCATCATCAAGGTAGCCAAGAAGCATGTGTGAAACGTGAATAGGGTCTCAGATGTGTTATCGTGGTAGCCTACCATAGGCTATTGCGACAGTCTGTGTACATCAATTGCACTACTGCGGTAATCATGAGATTTTTGATAAAAACTACACGTTTGCGTGAGTCGTCCATGGTACTTCAACACAATAACTTAAGGATGAAAACATGCATTGTAATGTACAAAAGTATGTTATACCTTGATCTTACGCGTCTCTTCTTTCGTTTTCCCCTCAAAGGATGTCTTTCACACTTCTAATGATCTATTATATTAAAAGAGACATGTATACACTTAGAAAACATGGAACAGTGGTGAGAAACAAGCATTTAGTGCGAGAATAGGCGCTTACCTCATTTGCAACAGTTTGTGAAGTTGCAGTAATTTGGTTCCTCACAGATTGTGCAGTTCTTCTTTGATTTTTGCTTGGTAAACAGTTAGGAAAGGGTTTGAGATGGTTTAGAATCAATGTAGAATGGTTATGGACTGAGACGAACTCAACTAATGGCAGCTGGGTAGGGTTTGTGGAAGGTCACGTGCGACTATGCAACATAATAATCGATAATTAGGGTTTCTATGCATGAATAATACATATGTAATCACGTCCTACCATAGTAACAGAACACATTACCATAATAGTCATGCATTACCGCGGTAGTCATGACTGTGTTAAATTTTTTGGGTTTTCTTGGGTTTGCTCGCATTACTGCGATAATCCCAATCATTACCATGGTAACTAGAGTTTTTTGTGCTATATTCATAGTTTTGTTGATATTTATCATGTTCTCCAAATTTATATTATTTTTATAGGTTATTTTGGTTTCCTTAATATTTGTGTTATATAATTAAGATGAAATTTAAGTTTTCTCATTATATATTTAAATTATTTATTTAATAATAATAAATTTCAAAATTATGTAAAGGATTTATTGACTTTTGGGGTATTATAGGTGTGCCCAAAAGTGGCCCACATCAGGGTTCATTCATTGATCAAATGACTTCTAATCATTACATTTACACTCTTATACATACTAGTGTTTAAGTATCATCATGAGGAACAAAAATCAAGAGAATAAGGATAGTAAGTTCTGGCTCAAGTCCCTCATTTGGTATGCTAGTTTTTTGCATCTGAAAAGTGGAAGGGGATGAGCTTTACGAGCCTAGTGGATCATTTTATTCATAGACAATTTAACAATATAGCAAGAACATCATACAATCAATCACTTCCATAAATTAGGCGATATAAACAGTATATTGCTTTCAGTTGGTTGAGGTAGGGTGGCCAACCATAGGGTAATTCTCGTATCTCTAGCCAAGTGAATTCCACAAGAATGTCACTAGCGTCCAGGCTATGCGTCCATGTGTCTAGCAGTCCGCAGACTAGAAAGATACGCGAGGCAGGATCAAGTTTCTTAAGTGTGATCACATACCCATCTCTTAGTCAAAACGTTAACATGAGAACCACCGTTGATTGTCCTTAGACCAATCGACCCCTTCAAGTGTGTTATTATCTTGTTAAGAGTGATTTTGTATTTGGTTACTAACATATTGTAACACCCCAACCCCCACATTCTTTGAGTGTTGGACATAACCACCATTATTTGACAGTGGACTTAACCATTTGGCGGGTCGGGCCGGTGTTACTTTACAAGTGACACACACTTGACTTTCTATTCTTCAACACCTCATGCCTTATAATAGATTCAAGAATACAAATATCATTCAATAAAATTAAGGCAATTAAAGATAAAGAAAAATTCAACTTCTTTATTTATAAGAAAGTACATAACTTCATAATGTAAACTATTACATTGTTGATCAAAAGAAATTCATAACCTCTAAAATAAAATAAAATTTTAGTGGAAGACTTATTCAAAATTGGGCAACATGGCCTTACATTAAAAAGAAATTTAAAAAAAAAATAAAAACTTGCTAAAATCCAAATTCCATTGTCGTCATAATTTAATTTCCTAAAAAAAAGAGGAAGGGGTGAGCACAAAGCTCAATGGATCTTTTTCAAACAACCATTTTTCAAATTCAAATCAATAACACTTCATATTTCAAACACTTGCATACATTAGGCGTTTAAAATATCCATTTGTTTAAAGTTGAGATTTTAGACCAAAAAGGCTTTTAAACCCTTGATGTTCTTAACAAAGTACCTCCTTAGAGGGAAATATAGCTTTTCTTAGCCAATTTCATTGGGCTTTTGGACTTCAAGGGAACTTACCCACCAACCAAGTACGTTGGTCTTAAAACCATATGAACTAATCATATGAAAAGAACATCCATAGTGACCCACATGTTCACTATAATGGTACGTGGTTATTTTCACCATGGAACAAAATATGAAGCTAAGATAAAAATCAAAATATGAAGCTAAGATAAAAAAAAATTCAGAATATAAGCATTATGGAAATCAAATCATGGAATATCCATAATCATACATCATTCTTTAAAATAAAACCTAAACATGATACTAAACATGGCATGATCACTATGAATGCATAAATTCGAACAAGAATCGAATATGAAACTGAAATATGTTGTAAAATACTAGAACTGAAATTATTTTAATTTCAAAAACCAAACAATGAACATGCTAGTAATTTGAATAAGAAAAAGGGGTGTTAGAAAAATCACTTCCACCTTATGATGCTTTTTCCCCAAAGTTTGAGCAAGAGTTCCCAATGTACAAGCACCAAGAAAATCACCCAAGATGAATCCCCAAACCAAGAACTTCTCACACTCAAGAGGGAAAAGAATGGTGAGAAGGGATGCCAAGAAAAGGGCTTAGAGAACAAGAGAAAATCTCAACTCTTGGATCTTGGGATGAGAGGAATGGTGAGCATGGGGGGTTTATATAGAGTTTAAAGTGGTATAGAATGGTAAGTTTTTGGTGTTCTCCTTGTAGAAAACTTGCCAATTATTTAAAATCTCGTGCCCCCCAAGCATAGGAAAATATCAAGTATATTGAAATAATTAAATTGGAATTTAGTGGCTCAATGGTAGCGGATGATGAAAGAAATAAGTACTTGAGCCCTAGGTCTTAGGTTCGAATCTCCGCGGAGGCGAAAGAAAACCCCAGGGGGCAGGGAACAGTACCTTGTGAGTGACACGCTATGACGTGGGCCCTACGACATGGGTAAGAGTCCCGGTAGGATTCCCGGTGGGTGTTACACCTCGAATCTGGACCGTTGATAATTCTCGATCGCAGCACTCAAATCACAATTATGATTTTCGAATTTCCTCAATCGTAGCATAGATCAGGCGCCTTAGATCTTGTCCGGTAGATGGGCCTCGATTGCAGCACATGTTCGCGATCATCGTAACGCGGCTTTGATCTGGACGCTCGGATCGTCCTTGAGCACAGCACGCGGATCTCGTTTGTGATTAACGAAACACGTCTGGGCCGTCAGATCGAGCAAACTAATCCTAGGTCGTTGGATCGAGAAGATTATCCTCGAGTGCAGCACGCGAAAACTCGCCTGGGCCGTCGGATCAACCTTGAGTTTCGTAAACGGATCTTAGTTCGAAATAAACGAAGCAGAGTCTGTGTTGTGAGCCGTTAGATTTTCCTCGATTGTTGTACGTTCACGATCGGACCGTCAGATCAGATGGATTGATTCTGGGCCGTTGGATTACGCTGATTCGGTGCTCCTGAGCGCTATTTTGGGCTTAGATTTCATTCGTTGGATTATGCAGATTGGTTTTGGACCGTTAGATGCAGTTTCTAATTACCAAATTTGATTTTTAAGGTTGCTATTATCCGAAAATTGCCAATTATACACTTTCTAATTGATGTAAACACTGGTTTTGCACAAATCCTTTTATTTTATTAAATTTCTAATATTCCCTCCTTTCTATTTCTTTAATATTGTATTTATTTTATTTATTTTCTATTTTATTAACATTGCCAACAATTAATAATTTATGTTTCTTTATATTATTTTTTATTTATTCATTTTTATGTATTTATCTCATATTTTTATTTTCAGCGGGTACGAATAATTATATAATTCACTCTACTTATTAGATAATTAATTCCATAATTGCATAATTAATTAATATTTGATAATTCCACTAACCTTATGTCATTAGTTGGGTCATTTTGATGCTAAGGTTTCATTTGCCTCCAATACTTTTTTTTGAATATATATATTTTTTCCTCAATGAATTTTATTTCATTAATAATTCTTTGTTGACAAAATTATGTGGTATTACACATATTCATGCACATTAAATGATAATTATTTAAAAGATAGATCCTTCACACCCTCATGCAAATGAATATATAAAATGTAACATTCATTATGTCGGGACCCCTTTCTTATGGAAAAGGACGAACCGACTGCCACAATGTTCTAATAAATGCTCTCTCAAATAGAACTCGCCAAAACACTATTAAGCCTCTTAAAGCTACTATACATCACTATCAGAGTAAGCATAATAAATGCGGAAGCAACTAGAATAAGTAATTATAGTAGAATTTTTTTAGATAAAAGTTAACTATATATATATATATATATACAATGTCCTAATTGTAGCAGTAGCTGAATGTCCTAACTCTCAAAATATACAATGTCCTAACTCTCAAAATAGTAAACCACGTGAAGAAACCTATCAAAGTAAATGTGGTGTGCTCTACGCAATGACCATCTTTTTCCCTTTATCTGTGGAAGAGGAACCTGAAATGTTAGAGTAATGACCCAATTTTGTGTATAACGGCTCAATGAGTAATATAACCTAATCTGTAACTTAGAGAAAGAATTCTAGAAAAACAATGTCATGTATGAATGCACAATAATAATGTTGCGAATGAGTGCAATAATGAATGAATATTAAATTTATAATGCAGTTGTGTACCTTCCATTTTAAAAACGATTTTAATGCCAAAAACATATAAATCCACTTGAGCGATTGAAACCTGATGGTTAGGTATATACTAATATCATATCACAAGGAGTCAATTAATAAACTTGGTTTGACCGTATCCCCAGGTACAACAGCCACTCGTCCTCAATTCTTTACCATATCCAATACCCTAACCCGTACCCGAACCTCGACATTCAACGCACATTTTTATTTAAATCATATTTAAAGATTGTAAATGCATTTCAAAATGTAAAAACATTTCATTTATGATAGAATAACAAGTTAAGTGATAAATTAGAAAACACTACTCACAAGGATGCTCAACTCCCGGTGCTCCTCTAGTGACTGATTGCATCTCACTGATGTTTGATCCTGCGTGATCAACTTAGTTTCTTAATATCTACATAAAACTTGGCTCAAATCTAACTTTATGGTTCTTGAAAAATCAAAGGATTGACTTAGTCATTTGTAGTCAACTCTATCTAAACCTAACCCTCATCAACCTGTCTAATCCACATAATCAACATGATTAACAAGGTCAATTAAGCTTTTAATATTGATTAAAAAACTAAAAATATATGGAGTGGCGTGTATGTGTGCAAACAAGAAAGAATGATCGGGGCGGTGTTTGGAGTGGCTTACGAAGGAAGATGAGCAAATGGAAAATGAGAGAAAGGCGATGAAAGAGCCGGAACAATCGGTTTGGGCGGTGAGCGGAAGGCAACAAAAGAAGGATCTGAGAAATTCCTGGGAGGCACCAGAATTGTCTGGTCAATGAAAAATAAAGAAATGACTGCATGAACCGAGTGAAGATGAAACACCCCAACCCCCGTATCTCTTAAGCAATGTACATTGCCACCGTTCTCTTGACAGTGGACTTAACAAAACGGCGGGTCGGGCTGGTGCTACATTACAAGCGACACACACTTGTTCTTTTTTTTTTCAATATCTCATGCCTTTGTACAAAATTCAAGGATACAAAACTTTCCAATAAAATCAAGGCAAATTAAAAGAGATAAAAAAATTCAAACTATTTTATTCACAATAGAAATTGAGAGTACCAAACTCTTAAAAAAACTAAAAATTATAGCGAAAGTCTTCAAAAATACTTTTCAGTAGAAAAGTATAAAAACTATGGGCAACATGCCCTAAAAATTCTAAAAAATAATAATGATAAGGCAAAAACTTGCAAAAAGACCTATTCATGTTCAACTGCTTCATATATTTCATGTTCCTAAAAAATAAAATAGGAAGGAGTGAGCACATAGCCCAGTGGATCATTTTCGAACAACCATCTTTCATATTCAAACTCATAACACAATCATAATTCAA
>JAJIYU010017469.1:0-11659 GCA_030144865.1 Tinospora cordifolia | reverse complement strand
TATGAAATAAATAAAAATACATCGAAATGGTAAATATAGATTATTTAATTAAAGATATTAAAGAAATAAGAAAATATCTAATAAATACAATATTAAATAAATTAGAAAGAGGAAAATATTAGCAAATCATCAAAATAGAAGGGAATATACAAGATAACCAAGTTTTGATCAATTAGAAAGTGTATAATTGCTAAATTTCGGATAATAACAACTTAGAATAGTGATTTTAGTATTAGAAACTGCATCCAACGGCCAGAATCCATCATCCGTAGGATCTAAGATCTCACGGCCACGATCAGAACCGCACCATGCGCGCGGATGCACCGAATCAGTGAGATCCAACGGTTCACAAACGAGTTTCCAGATCCAACGAACGAGATCGAATCGAAACCAACGCCCGGATGCACCGAATCACCAAGATCGAACGGCTCAAGATCGATAGTTTCAATCCAACGGTCCAGATCGTTTCAATCGCGAATGAGATCCGAACACGGAACTCGAGGATGATCTACACGATCCAACGGTTCACAATGCAGATGCAAGATCGTGATCGCGAACGTGCTGCGCTCAAGGTTGATCTGACGATCCAGATCAAAAACATTTTCTTTGACCGAGACATGCGTGTCTCAAGGATCATTTGACGGCCCGGACGAGATTCGTTGATCGCGATCAAGATCCACACGCAGCATCTGATGATCATCCGACAGCCTAGAAAGTCGCGTTTCGTCGATCGCGAACTGAGTGATGCGCTCGAGGACGATCCAAGCACCCGGATCAAGCCCGCCGCATCTGTGATTGTCGTCGCGATCGAGAACGATCCGACGACCAGTGGCAAATGCTCCGAAATAAAAAAAAATGAAAATCTGAAATAATCCGATTAAATACTTCAAAAATCCGAAAAATCAATTTCTAAATTCCCAAAAATTTCCAAAAAATTACTTGCTAATTTCCTATGCTTGGGGGGCACGAAATTTTGAAGAATTGGCAAGCTTCCCACAAGATGACACCCCAAACTTGCTATTCTCTACCCTTTTGAACTCTATATAAACACCCCTCATGCTCACAATTCATCTCATCCCAAGAAACAAGAGTTGAATTGTCATCTTGTTCTCTAAGCATTCTTCTTGGCAATCCCCTTAGTTCTTGAGTGTTCTTGAGTGTTTTTGAGAGTTCTTGAGTGTTTGAAAGCCTTGAACTAATGGAACTCTGCCAGATTTCAGAGGCGTACAGAAAAAACCTTTTTAAGGTGGAAGTGACTTCTAACTTCTACTTCTTTATTTTAATTTGAATAAGTTTTGTATGTGTGATGATGTTTTGAAGATGATTGATTGAATATATGTTTTAATATACATGCTTTATTTATTTGATGTACCATGAATATACATGTTATGCATGTTTAGAAATAAGAATACTGATGCATGTTATAAAATTGTGCCATGAATAAATATTTAATGATTCATGTTTGGTATATGTTGCATCGATGGTTTAATCCGATATTGTGTGTTTTATCACTAAGAAAAGATTAAATAATGATTCAATCCACATACCAGTGCGATGATGGACTACATAGTGTCATCGTGTGTGTTCCACCCCCAACCTGGCTTGCTGATTTACTATTCATGATTTTGAACTGGGTTCCCAAGAGTAATCCCACTTCATAGATATTAGGGTTTGAGTTTCGGTTTGTCATTCTCTCTCCCTATGATGTGGAACACAGAGATTAAACTCTTTCGGTCCGAATGTCAACCATAACCAAGAAATTGTTTGAATCGCCTAATGTACAAAAGTTTTTGATATGCTTGGTTCGTTTGAATTAAAATAATGATTTAGATGTTTAGAAAGATCCACTAGGCTATGTGCTCACCCTTTCCTTCTATTTTTCAAGTAATTGACTTACGTGAAAACCATGAATATTAGTTAGGTTCTTTTTATTTAAAATTTTTTTAATTCCTATGTAAGGGCCTGTTGCCTAAGTTTTAAATCTTTCGCTGTAATAGTTTTTCTTCAAGATCAAATTATGTACTCAATTTTATTTTATTAATTGAGTTTATGAATTTTAGTTATTTCTTTATTATTGCCTTATTAAATTCCTAAATTTAAGTCATGTACTGTTAAATACGATCAAGGCATGAAATAATTGAGAAAGAAAAGAAAGTCAAGTGTGTGTCACTTGTAAAGTAACACCGGCCTGACCCGTCGTTTGGTTTAACCACTGTCAAGAAAATGGTGGTCGTGTCCAATGCTTAAAGATACGGGGGTTGGGGTGTTACAATACCCAAAATGGGGTAATTCCCCCATCATGAGTAAAATTCAGTAAAAATTATATCAATATACTATTGGTAATACGTAGATCTCAGATATGTGGTTAGTTATCATTCATTTGTCTTATAGACACCAAAATAAATACTCAAAGTTGAATAACCTTAGGAGGGGCTTTTGGGTATGGTATGTTAAATGTTCATAAAACTTTGATTGGATCCCATAAGAATGTAGAGAACGAAAATTCATACCCATCAACACCAAATTCATGAATTTTGGAAATCAAATGGATTTTTGGTAAATGACTAACTACTTAAGTTATCTATAAAAATTAGAAAAAAATTAGTAAAAATACATTTGGAAAGCCTATTTATTTTATTTTTCTACTATAAAAATATGGTATATGAACAAAAAATTAATCTTAAAAGTTATCAAGAATATATGAGTTAATGCACATCAATATTTGGGGCCTAATACATGTTTAAGACTAAATATGAAAAATAAATACATTAGAAGTTATTTATAAAAATAAATTGAATTTGATTTGTGCATATCAAATGATTCTGTGATAGGATAATTGTGCTGGATCGAAATGTAGATTTTTGGAGTGGATACTAGAAATTGATTGAATATTAATTTTGATGAGTAATAATTATTTCTGATATTATGTGAAATGTGATATTATGTCAAAATCTTGATTTTTATTAAATAAGAATTGATGCACATGAAAATATATATTAAATGAAATGATGGATTATATTACTGAATTTTATGATAAATTTGGAAGAGACTGGTTATTATACCAGAAAGTGAGTTACGTGCCAAACAAGATTAGTGTTGATATTCTGTGAGTATTTCTTTATCTTTGTTATTTATATGGCATTATAGATATAAAAGTGATTTGAATAAGAATGCATGTTATTTGTGTTGATATATGTTGCATTTGATTTGAAATTCATGAAATTGTATTTACACGGCAGCGTGTTTTAAATTTGCAAGAGCAGATCCAATATATGTTATCATTTCGATAGACTGAGCCATGGGAAATAATACTTCTTATATGATAATCCATGTGGGACTAGGCCATGAGAAGTATCAGCCTTTCTCTATGTGATAATCTTCGAAATAATTGTGGAGTAGGTGATTATTAAAGGTACAGTCTACTATTTCTCAGCCAGATAAGAAGTGGGACTGACTCTATTTTTAAAAGATGTAGATGTGCATGTGTTTTATAAATGATGCATTGAAAATAGTATAATCACTATGTTGAATGCATAGATGTATAATTGGAATGTGCATGATAGATTTAGATGTTTTATTTAATTTGATTTTTTGCATGATTATTTAAATGCATCTAAATGTCATAGATAAAGATTATTCACTGGGCATATTGTCGCTCACTTATTATTTTCAACATTTCTGAAATAGATAGGAAAGGAAAGAGGCCCAACGTAAGAAGAGTAGACGACTCTTCAGTTACTAATGTATGCTTAGGCTTAATTATTTTGTAGGTTGTATATTTGTATAATTATAATTATCACAGTACCTGTAATATCACTAGAGGGATTCCGATCTATTTTATTAGTTAAGAGCGGGGAACATCGTAGATTATGAATAATGAGTTATGATTGATGATAGCATGTGAAAAATTATCTGTTAAGGACTTGTGGATTAATAATATTATTTATCAAGTAATGATGTTCCCTTGGGGTACATCAAAATTTTAGAGGAGACTTTGTCAAATTCTTTTCATGGATATGATGTGGAATAGAGTATAAGAGGCTAACATAATATTATATACATAGGTATAGCATATGTGGTATTACGTTTCGATCGTTGCGTCACTTCTACGATATGGGTTGCGACTTCTATAGTTCATTTTTCTTGTGAATTGACTTTTTTACCCTTGGATGGCCAAATTGGCATTTTACCCTAGGGTATTTAATGTGTTTTGCAGTTCAATGAACTCATTTATGATCTTGTATATTGTTAGAATTAAAAATTTGAAACATTTTCAGGGTATTACAATCGATAACCCAACATGTTGTAGGAACTTGTGATTTATAGGAAGAATGATACTCTAATAATACTATATGAAGATAACGTTGCTTACATCGCACAACTAAAAGAAGGATATATAGAAAGAGATAGAACAAAACATATTTTGCCAAAATTCTTCTTTACACATGATTTGCAAATGAATGTAAAGTTCAACAAATCTATTCAAACAATAATTTGGCAGATATGCTTATAAAGACTTTATCGACTATGGTATTTGAAAATTTTGTCCATAACATTGGAATGGATAATAAATGTCTATAACTCCCATGATTTTTCACAACTATGTTCGAAATTCTTATGATTTGTATATTCTTCAACTATGTTCATAACTCTCATGTTTTCCATCCTTCAACTACAAATAAATGATTATCCGTATTTCCTACTTTATTTTTTGAATCTCATATTTATTTGTATCATTAAACCATTGTAACTTATATATTTTTGCTCATCTATAAATAACAAATGAGAGAATGGGTAATCGCACAAGAAGTTTACAAGAAATCTTTCTCTCTTGTATTATTATCTTCCACTTGAGTTACTTATTTATTTTTAGAGTTATTATATAAGAAAACAAATATATTTGAACCTATTTGAAAAAACATTTTCGAAGCACAAAAATGCATATATTAATTTAGGAGAGAAATATAGGAAATTAGAACTAAGGAAAATTACAATCTTAATTTTGGACTCCTGAATTAATGGACACTTTTAACCTGGTAAATAATTCTTGATCCTGTTGTATTGTCCAATATGGTTAATTTATTTGCTTTGGAGACGTAGTGAAGTAGTTCAATCTTGTAGACTCTTCTTTACTTTATGTAATAAAATATACTACATACAAATATTAACCAATCATGAAATAAATTAATTTTGAAGAAACCTAGGATGAAGCACGATGATTGATGTGAATGGTAGTCAAAGCATATATATATATATGTATATATATATATGTAGCTGGCTTATTCTATTGTCAAAACAAAATAAGCAGGGTTTTCTTGGTGAGGGTGCTGGTTTATTAGTTGTTTATGTTAATGAGAGGATCAATGATGACCAAGTTGGAAAGGAGGCACATGGAAAGTAGTGTCTCATCAGCCAAAAAATAAATTTGAGTGCTAGCTATTTCCAAAGACAGTGAGTCTGGAAAAGAGAATAAGAATACCAACATATCTAGCGTTCCATCCGCATGTGATGACAGACGAGGTATACAAGTTGATCTCTCTATTTAGTTTTATCAACTTGCTTTAGACCCACTTTAGTTTTATATTCCAAATTCATACCCCCTGGCACCTGCATGCTTACCTAAGCAAATCTATCTCCAAGTATATGTTCTTAATAAATACAAATAAAAATTGGCGGAGGATGAAATCATAATTAAAGCCATACCTTTCATGTATAGTTATATACATGTAACTATGAAAGGTGAAGATCTGTGTTGGAAGAGAATGGAAAGCAAGCTATCAAGCTATTGCTACAAGTCAAATTCTTAGTCTCCTTTAAACTAATATATAATTATAGATTAAAATTCTACCTTGCTAGTTAATCATATATAAAACTATTAAATAATTACAGATTAAAAATTCTACCTTGCTTGTCCATTTACTCATGACTTTTTTAATTGGCTAAATTACAAGATGCTTTTTGCTTAAAAAAAAATGGCTTTTATATATATATATATATATTAACTGATAATAATATATTTTCTTTTGTCTGTGATGCTTGACTCTCTTTGTTATTATTATTATTATTTTTTTAATATGACTTTAATATGCAAGTTGGTGTATTTCATTACAAAAAGGTTGTACACGCTAGATCCAAGGTGCATTATTCTAAACTAAACAAGTCCAAAACTCATGAAGATGTATTTGTAGGAAAGCAAGTAAATAAAGGAAACACGCTTCAATTCCAAGTCTTACCAAAAGTCTATATTCTAATGAACACTAGGGCATGCATATATTACATATATATTTATAGCTTTTTCAACATGGTAAATGATTCCTGCATGTTTCTTCCATTATCAATTCTCACCTGACTCCAGCGACTAAATTTCCAGTCAAAATCAAATACAGTTACTTTATTAGAGATGGAAGTTACGTCAAAATTCATGAACCATTACTTTTTCTTTCCACTAATTAGTAACCTACTTTTCTTAAAGATATGAAGGAAAAAAGAAAAGAAATAGAACCCATGCCTTCCTAGTAAATTTTCTTATATATATCAATTCCGTTTGATTTAGAAATTCCTAGCCGGCCAGACTGACTTTGCATTTTCACCTACAATAATAATCCACCATGTAACCCACAACTCCTTAAAAAAAGAATATATAGATGTAAATGTGTGTGTCTAATGAATTTGTTCCAACCACCTTTTTGAATATTAAAAATTATGAATAGTGGAGTTGAATCGAGATTTGGTCAAAGAGGGGTTGGCGAAAATAAAATCAAACATAGCTGTATATGATGAGTGAAGGAGCTTGCTTATATATTCTAGGAAACAACTGACTAAATCCATTTCCCTGAACAGATAGATCACGTACCACCTTGTCCTACCATTTATGTACACAATACATGTTAAAGTCATTATTCCTTTTTGTATCTTTTTTTCAGAGGGGAGGGAAGTGGGCGGGAAGACATGAGTCCTAAATTTGATAGACAACTGAAGTACAAATTATATATTCCATATCCGGACCCATAACACTGCCACACCCCACTGGCTCCCCCATGCTCCTTGTCTCGGATTTCCTTCTCCTCCATCAATACTGCTGACAGCTTTTGCTACTTCGCAATAATTTATCCAAGGAAATATTGGATTGCATAATTCATCTTTGCTTCACATATGAACCATTTCGAAGAAATTCATACCAAGGGCAGGAACCATCTGGTGTTGGCTAACCAACAACCCACAATTGCCATGATTAACTTATAGCTGTTCCTTTTTTTTTTTTTTGTTTTTTCCCATCAGTAAACAGACAGATACTTTCACAAACTTACATGTTTCATAATTATATTGCTTTTGCTGGAAAGCTCAAGGCAAGTTTACAATGATTTTTTCATGAAATGGGCATCAGAAATTTGTCTAATTCATTACAAATTGCAACTCTTTTTTGCCAAGTGCAACGCCCTTAGTATATCAGATGCAAACCATGAAACTGAAATGCTACAATACCTACCCAGTTTGACACATGAAACTAGCAAAAAGTCTTTCACTAAATCCACACATGAAATTGGCATCTTCTTCATGTAACTCTATAACACACTAATCTTCCTACTTACATATATATATATATATATATATATGTATATATAAATTTCATAATCCTCAATCAGAAAATTACAAACGGAAGAATCTAATTTTGTATGTCATCCACTGAGGATTCATGTGTGAGTCACATCTCTATAAAATGGTTTACGATTAAAAGGGCCAAAGAAATGCTGTTATTTTGTTTAGTCAAACAATCTCACCTTCCTGCGCATTTGCTTCCGTCTATTAGGAGGACTCCCTGGAGCTCATCGGCAGTTCCTTGTAATAGAACTGGTTTCCTTATGATTCCATTCGTTCCCATGTGCAAGCATTTTTCTGATAGATCTTCATCAGTAACACTAACTGTTCAGGCTATGATCAAATGCCGATTTTGACCATGGAACTTGTAGATTCTCATTGCGACGTCAAACCCATCTATCCTTGCCATGTGGAGATCCAAAAGAACAATCTGAATGAATTTCCGGCATGGCCAATAAAGCTCAGGCATTCAAAACCAGATGAAGTTGCACTGCGGTCACATGGCAACCAAGCCTTTTGAGTAACCTATGAGTCACAGCTCTACTGATGCCGTCATTTCGAGTAGCCTATGTGTATTCTAAGGAGCCTCCTGTTTCAAATATGTTTCTTCCTATGGATTGTTGGAGTTGAAACCTCAGGATGACAGCCATACTTTGGGCATGACCATGGGAGTTTGGAATAACCCAGATGTTGCCTTGCATCATCTGCAAATTATGAGTAGGGGATGTTTAGAGACATCACAAAATGAGAGAAACAAACAGCTAAAAGAAATCTCGTTTTAAATTAATAATAAAGCCTCACATTAGATATCAATTTGTAAATAGCAAATGCTAAATGTTATAGGAACTCACATCTATTCTATTGAATGATTTCAAATATTATGATTCATCGCAATGCATATTAAGCACTCTCCACACTGTTCAATGTGGCAGTGAATATTGACGTTGAAGTAAAAGGACACCTAAAATATTCGCTCACCAGGCTCTACATAAACAACATACCGTTAGATCTTTAGGAGAAACACTTGCTCTGTTACAAAGAGTGTGGGATTCACATTTACTGCTCCTCATTAAGATTATAAGTGGTTCCAGAAACTCATACTTGGCTTTATTTGAAAGGGAAAATATACATAAAAATGGTAAGAAAAATGAATCTAGGCAGAGGAGCTCTGAAAACTCAATTACAATCTACATGATGTATAATCCTGAAAAACTTTCATTTCATATTCTAACTTAGCATGCCATGATTCCAGAAAATGAGAAGCTCCCTTTGTGTAACAGGTCCAACCATGAGAAACATTATCAGAGTATACTAAGGAACCTTTGATCGGGCAAGTAATTTATTTGGGAAGCTAATGTAAAAACAACAGTTGCCCATGAAACATGAAATATCCTTTTTCTTCTCTTTCACATATTTGAACAGAAATCTCATTTGTTAATACTGATTTGAAAGTTTCTCATGATTAAGTAGTTATCTTAGGTTTCAGATAATACTACAAAAGAGTATTCTAATGTGCTCCATGGTTTTATGATACTTCAAGGGCTAAGCACTATGACGTTCTAAATGAAACATTATAATGCAGTCTTTGAAAATGAAAAACCAAGCAAAATGCATGTTCCAATGAATAAACAAAGAACAGAGAGAGAGAGAGACAGAGAGAGAGAGATACAAAGAAGAAGAAGAAGTAGAAGAAGCTCTAGTCAGAATTCTTGCCTGCACGAGCTTTTTGCATATATTGAAGCTTAAGCTGCCTTCGACACCCTCACTGTAGTATTTCCTACCAGAAAGCTGCAGAGATGAGACTGACCCCTCTGATTGAGACCTGTTAGTGTCCATTCTTATATCAAACTTTACATATACATAACCATCTGATGTACTTGGTCTCCACATCATCCATTTTTGATCACTTCTATTCCCACTTCCGCTCTCCGAAAAAACCCGAAATGTCACAGCACCTCTTCCATCACACCCACTCAACAAATTCCCAATCATGTGCAATAACACTTGAAAAATTCTTCTCTCATCACTTATCACATGATTAGGTAGAGAGTTATCAACTTCAAGTTTGAAAATAAAACCCTTATAAACAGTCAGGCACTTTGCAACACAAGCCGCTTCCTTTATCATGGAATGCAACTGAAAAGGTTTCATCACAAATGGGAATCTCCCATTGTCCTTGGTAGAATTCTCCATCACATCGTTCATCAAAGTTGATAAAACATTACTGGTTTTAACCATAGCACATATAATTATCTTCTGTTCCTTCTTGAAATTCTCTTTTTGTAACAAAGTGAGCAAGCCCAAAATGGAATGCATAGGCTTTCTCATCCCATGGCCCATCACTTTTTGAAATGAATTTCTTGCCTGACTTGCCATCATCGCATCTTTCCTTGCTTGCTGCAATGCCCGATTCTGCTCGACTAGTTTTTCCCTCATTAATTGAGATTCTTCCAATACAGAAGCATGAGAAAGAGCGACAGCAACCTGATCAGCCACCACCTCCACAATCTCAAGTTCATGAGGGCTCCAAAATCTATCACCTTCACTTGGAAGAACCAAAACGAGTATTGAATAACACGTTTGAACCAACTCGGGCGTGCCACCTTTGAAATTAGACACTCGTAGCATTGGCATTCTAATAGCAGCCACAGCACCTCGGTTGGAAGTATCACCTCTACTGGCCGCCCCAAGTGCAGAATCCGGATTCAAAATTTTCACTCCTTCACTCTCCTTAATCTCTCTCACATGTGGATCATTATAAGGGATTGAAACATGATACAAGTTTGAAGTTTTCCCTTCTTTAAGCTCATGGGTGAGATACAAGTCAGTTCTACTCTCATTTGGCATCCAAACAGCACAATTCTGCAAGTTCAAGGTCTTGGACAATTCCACCAGGGTTGTGTACAATATAGTATGCCTATCAAGAGAGTTCCGAATTTGACGGGTAAGCATTCGGACATGCAAGCTTGTCTCCTTTTGCTGTTTCATCATCTCGACCTCGCGGTCAAGCTCCCATGCCTTCTTCTTCAAGAACAATTCTCTCACTTTTATTTTGAGAAGCAAAGGTATGAGAGTGATAAGTGTAATGGCAGTTGCACAGGAGACCAAAGCAGTGAGAAACTTGAAGATGGTTAATGCCAACATCAATTGAAAGGAGTGTTGATCGTAAGTCCAGCCATTTAGCAAGTGGGTCAATCCACAAAGCACAATGAATGCAATAAACTGAGATAGTACCCATTTGAATGGAATGTTTGAGCAGCTAATGAAGTAAAGCAGCTCGATTGGAATCGAGAAATATGCCACAGCTATGAGGAAATCACTCACCTTCTGGCATTGCATAATGCTGTCAACACTCCAAAGGCCTTCATCATCACAATTACAGCGATGGTACACATCGTCCAATGCAACAACAGATAAGAACAATACGGAACAAGTCAACAACGTAAGGGCGGTTTCCTTTAACATTGCCACTGCCCTTTACTTCTTCTCATGAGGAAACCTAGTGAGATTTAAGATCCTATTCGCCACTGTTCAATTAGGTGATTTCTTTCTTCAGTTTAATCCAGGACCCATGAGAAGTAAAAGGCACCCACTAGCCAGATCTTAAACATGCTCATATTAATCTGCCCAGAACTTCCAAACTCTCATCTTTCACAAATCCAACTTTTCTTCTCTCTTCTGCTCCTACCAACATTTTGTTTGCTAACATATAATTACAAATGACTTCCAGAATTTAAATAATAATAATAATTTACAAAAAAAAAAAAAAGAAATCGAACTAAGATATACGAGGAAGAAAAACAAAGTAGACCCAGAAATCCCAAACCGTTGAAAACCAGAACCCAAAACTCAACCAGACTAAAAACCCAGCTTCAGAGATCAATCACCAGAAACCCCCCCAATCAGTCATCACAAGAAACAAAAACCGCTATCTTACAAATATACATACATATATAGATATAGATATAGATATATATCCCCTTCTTACCTTCTAAACACTCAGAATCACATCAATAGAACCGCCACTTCATACAACCATCCAACAAAAAACAATTAATAGAAT
>JAJIYU010017468.1:0-11700 GCA_030144865.1 Tinospora cordifolia | reverse complement strand
TGTTTGAATTGAAATAATGATTTAAATGTTAGAAAGATCCACTGGGCTGTGTGCTCACCCTTCCTTTTATTTTTCAAGGAACTAAAGACCATGAATATTAGTTAGGTTTTTTTTTAGTTTCTAATTTTTATGTAAGGGCATGTTGCTCAAGTTTTAAGACTTTCGCTGTAATATTTTAAATCATGTACTCAATTTTATTTAATTAATTGAGTTTGTGAATTTCAGTTATTTCTTATACTATTGCCTTATTAAGTTCTTAATTTTAGGTTATGTGCGGTTAAATACGATCAAGGCATGAAATGACTGAAATAGAAAGTCAAGTGTGCGTCGCTTGTAATGTAACACCGGCCCGGCCCGCCGTTTGATTTAGTCCACTATCAAGAAAAATGGTGGATGCGTCCAATGCTTAATGATACGGGGGTTGGGGTGTTACACGAAATAACCCAAAACAAAAAGGGATGACATTCTTTCCGAATTAGAAAGAATCCCACTTGCTCAACCATGAGTTCATTTGCCCAAACCATGAGATTCACTCACCCAAATCAATACAAAATGTCTTCATTGTGTATGGAAAGATTCTCATTATGTTTGATGTCCAAACCATCCCCATAGTAATGAAGAACATCTATATATACCCCCTCTTTAGGGTTGAAAGACATTTCTTTGTTACTTTCTATTGGATGCCACATTCCAAGTATCCCTTAGTTGCACCCCGCAACCACACACTCCAAGCATGTGTTAAGAACACCCATACCACCTATACGAGTCAGTATGACAGTACGTAATTCTTATATTCAATTTCTTATATTTAAGAATCATATAATCATAAAAGAAATTCATAATGTAAAAATCAGAATTTTAAACAATCAAGAAAGCATGTAAACATTACATAGCATGCTTGATATATTGAATTAAATCCTAAACATGAATTCTAAGCATGTTATGCTTTCACGAGTGACTAAAATTAAAATATGATTAAACATGCTGAAGCTAAAATAAAACATGCTAAAGATTAGAATTTAAACAAGCATCAACATGCTAGAAATTTAAAATAGCAAAGTAAAAGTTTAAGAAATCCCCTCCAACTTAATTCGAGTTTCTTTATAGAATTCGGCAAAGGTTCCCCTTATCCACCACTTTTAGAACTTCAAGAAGTTCTAATCACCAACAAAAATACTTCAACAACTCTCTAAAACACTAAAAATAAGAACTTCTCACACAAGAAAGAAAAGAGAGTGAGAAGAGGTGCCAAGAAGAGGGCAAGAACAAGCAAACAGGGAAGTGTCAACTCTTTGCTTTGGGATGAGATGAATGTGAGTAAGAGGGGGTATTTATCAGTGTTCATGAGCACAAGGGGGGCATCTAGGGCAGTTCACCACGTTTGGGCATGTTTCGAAATTCATAAGGGGATGGTTTGGGTGAGAAAGGCAAGTGTGCTCATGGTTGGCAAGTGGGACCATTAAGGTTTCCAATCCAAGTGTGAACAAAATCTTTGAACCTTATTTGTTTCTTTTATGTGTCTGAACATAACTAAAGGTTTAGAATATATTATAATCTCTCTTGGACGTTCTCTATTAATAGGGAAACTTTCTAATATGTTGTGATTCATAAAATCAAATAAGTTTCTAACATGGATACACAAAAACAAAGTTTTAGAATGTTTCTTATTTCCCTTGGATTATCTCCCTTTTTGGCTCCACATGTGAGCATGAGGTAAGTTTCTATTTTCTAATTTTTTCTAGGTAAAGGAATCTTTCTATAAATTTAAATCAGCCACTCTAATTAAACTTCTATCTTGGATTTGTCACAAGTGCGCCCACACACACACACTTATAAGACATTTTATATATAACCTTAATATACATGAACATTTATCTTGGCACATGGAATCATTCTTCATGGCTTCTATAGGTGTGGGCACACTTGATCATTTACATAGCACATGGAATTATTTTTCATAGTTTCAAATAATGGACACGTTCCATGGAGCTTAGGGTAGGGTAGGGTGCACATGATCATGGTGTTCCACCCATTTGACTTGCACATGTTAGGGGTGGCCATGACTTCATGGGTTCACAAAAATTAAATAAAAATTAATATCTCTTTGTTTACATGAAATTATGATTTATAACCTATAGTTTTGGAACCACATGAACCTAATGTACATTATAAGGTATGATTTGGCCTAAGGTGATTTTTCTTCAAAAACATTCCTTATTTATGACCTATTGAGGTCACCAGGCAAATGAAAATCCAAATCTTGGTCAATTGTTCTGATTTTCATGTATATCATTCATTTTGTTAGTTCATGTAATTTTGTTTCGTTTCAGGTCATTTTGATCCCTCGAAGTACCCTAAATGACGATTCTTTCTAATTTGGACTCCTTGAAGGGCGTTTGGCAAATTAAAACTTTAACCTCGACCAATTGTTCTAATTTTTGGATATGTCATTCAATTTATTAGTTCATATGATTCCATTTCATTTCGGGTCATCTCGATCCCCTGAAGTACCCTAAATGACAATTCCTTCTAATTTGGACCCCCTGAAGGGCGTTTGGCAAATGAAAACCTTAACCTTGACCAATTATTCTAATTTTTTGATATGTTGTTCCGTTTGTTGGTTCATGTCACCTTACTTTTCATTTCAAGTTGTTTTGGGTCCCTAAGGGGCACTAAATGAGAGTTTCGAAAAACTACCAAATTTAGCCTCAAAATGAGCTCAGTTTCATTTTGCACTCAAATTTTACTGAAAAACATATTTTCTAAATTTATGAAAGGCTTTTTTGCTTCCTTCCTAAATTAGAAGGAGTTGTTTGTTTTAACTGCCTAATTTCTTAAGGAAAACGCTAATTGCACCATGAATTCACATTTTATTACATTCCTAACTATCTACTTACACGTGAAACTCAAAATAGTTATTTATATCTTCATTACACTATTACAAATGACTAAATAGTTTAAAGAAGTCACATTAAATGCTCTTCCGTAGAAAAAAAAAAGAAAATAGCCTATTTACAAGTCAAATTTCTTTGGCACGAGCTTGCATTGTTTGACGCTTCATCTTGGAGAAATAAAAATATTTAAAATGGCCTTTTAAATCATTTAACTGCACAAGGAAGTTTGAGGGACCCTTGTCTCCCAACAAAGCGTTACTTTGGGTTTCAATTGAGCTCGTTGCATTCTTAGCTAACTACTCACTTGTAATAACGAATGTATCCTCATTTCACTCCTTATGATCTTTTAAATGAGCAAACAATTTATTTTTCTTGTTTTTAACTATAGATAAGGTGCCAATAGCTCTATTGCAACTAACCTTTTTTACTTGAAAGCGTTTTTCCAACTTATTTCTTTATGTCAGTTCTATGGCGTTTTGAAAGCATTTTTTCAGCACGTTTGGATAACAAAGTTGCTTTGCATCCCTAATTGCTCGAATAAAGCATCACTTTAACGATAAACTTAACTTTCTATCGCATCTTAACAAGCTCGTTCTCATGGCATTCAAAGTACCTTCCGTTGGTCTCTCTGAACCTTAGCAAATGATGAAATGGTTGAACAAAGTACTTTTTTTTCATTTATCTTGTTGACAAAGAGTCAACTGCTCACTGAAAACATATTTCCTTAGCTTGTAAAGACTTTTTGTTACTTAGTTCCTCAAATAGAAGGGATTAGTTAATTTTAATTGCCTAGTTTTTAAGAGAAAATGCCAATTTTAACGGGAATTTGCATTTTATATTATTCCTAACCATCTACGCACACATGAAAATCTAAATAGCAATTTTTAGCGTCATTACACTCATACCAATGACCAAACCGTTTACGGATGTAATATTCAATGTTCTTCCGTAGAAAAACAATCGATAGCCCATTTTAGAATAAATTTCTTTCTTTGACATGAGTTTCTACTGGTCACTGCTTCATTTAGGATGGCTTTCTAACTAATTCAAGAATCAACAGTAGTTCAAGACCCAATTTTCCTAAGAAAAGTGTTGTTACGGGCCTTCAATTGAGTTCATCTCATTCTCAGTTAGCTAGGTACTCGTGAAAACAAATGTAGTCTATGTTGTTCTCTTTAAACTCTTGTAAACGAACAAACTACTTGTTTTTCTTATTTTTTAACCATAGACAAGGGGCCAACGGCTCGATTGCGACTAATTTTCTTTACTTGAAAGAGCACTTATGTCTTATTTCCTTGTTTCGTTTTGATAGCATTTCATGAGCAATTTTCTAGACTGTTCTGATAGCAAAGGTGCTTTGTGTCCCTAATTGTTCGAAGAAACCATCACTTTAATGACAAACTTGACTTCCTATCACATCTTAACATGCTCACTACTCGTAGAATTCAAAGTACCTTTTTTGCTCTCTCTGCACTCTACCAATTTAGAAAATGGTTTAAGAAAGTTATTTTTGCTTTTCTCTCATACTTGCCAAAAAACATATTTTCTAAATTTATAAAAGTCTTTTGCTTCCTTCCACAATTAGAAGGTGTTTGTTGGTTTTAACCATCTTAATTTCATAGGAAAAACACTAATTGCACCTTGAATTCACATTTTATTACCTTCCTAACCATCTATGTACATGTGAAACTCGAAATAGCTATTAATATCTTCATTACACTTCTACAAATGACTAAATAGTTTAAAGAAGTCACATTCGATACTCTTCCATAAAAAAAAACAAGAAAATATCCTATTTAGAAGTCACATTTCTTTGGCACGAGCTTGCATTGCTCAATGCTTCATCTTGGAGGAATTTAAATATTTAAAGTAACCTTTTAAATCATTTAACTACCTAAAAAAGTTGGGGCGACCCTTGTCTCCTAGGAAAAGAGTTACTTTGGCCTTTCAATTGAGCTTGTCATATTCTTAGCTAGCTAGCCACTTGTAAGAATGAACGTATCCTTGTTTCACTCTTTATGATCTTGTAAATGAACAAACAACTTATTTTTCTTGTTTTTAACTGTAGAGAAGGTGACAACAACTCAATTGCAACTAATTTTCTTTACTTGAAAGAGCTTTTTGAGCTTATTTCTTTATGTCAGTTCTACGCTAGTTCGTAAGCATTTTTTCAGCATATTCGGATAGCAAAGTTGCTTTGCATCCCTAATTACTCAAAAAAAACATCACTTTAATGATAAACTTGACTTTCTATCGCATCTTAACAAGCTCGTGCTCATGGCATTCAAAGCACCTTTTGTTGCTCTCTCTGAACCCTAGCAAATGATGAAATGGTTTAACAAAATATTTTTTTTCTTTTATCTTGTGGACAAAGAGTCTACTGCTCACTGAAAAGATACTTCCTTAGCTTGTGAAGGTTTTTTATTGCTTAGTTCCTCAATTAGAAGGGAGTAGTTGATTTTAAGTGCCTAGTTTTTAAGAAAAAATTTTAATTATATTGGGAATTCACATTTTATAGTGATTTTTAGCTTCATTTGATGTAGATTATGAAGTTGAAAAAAGATGACACGAATAAATTAATTAATGGTGATGATGATGCTTTGCATATTCCAAGAGGACCGATTACAAGGGCCCGTGCCAAAAGACTTAATGAAACGCTACTTGGACTGGTTCAAGACATTTAGGCCAAACAAGGTGTTAACAGTTTTTTCAACTTTAACATGGGCTTGGATAAATCAAAAGGAGCTATGCGTGTTATCCAAGTGCAGGATAGTCAAAACTATAAGAAATTAAAATAGCTCTAGTAGAAATGCATATGTGAACTGAATAATTCAAGTCATAATCTCATTAATTTGAGATGATAAAGTTGTTTTATTGGTCATTATTAGAGGTTGCACAAAATTAGTTAATTTCCTATGTGTTATTGGTTTTTTTATGTCAAACATTTCAGTTTTTAAGGTGTAATAACTATGCAATATGTGATTGTGTTTGGAGTTAATGCATTGTCTATAGGAGTTACTAGTGGAGTTGTGATATGTATTAAGTTTCAGTTAGTATAGTGTCTTCAATTCTCATGGGTGAGTTAATAGATATTTATTTTTGTGACTTTTTGTATTCTCTGGAGTTAAATACAGGATTTGTATAAATTGGCTTGCTCCTCTTTGAGGAAGGCATCAAATCAATAAAGTAAGTGTTTAATCTGAACTTTCAGATTTGAGATAGGTTTTTTCTTATGTTCTTCATTGAACTTTTCTAGACTTATCAAGGATTGATCATCCTTGTGGCGTTTAACACTTTGGGTTCTTTTTTTTTTGTTATTCAGGGTTTCAAGTGGATCATTAAATCTGGGTTTAGCTTTCTTGGGGTGAGCATACTACCTTGAATAGGGGTTCTTAGGATCTAATTCCTAGCGGGTCCACATTAGTTAGTGTTAGAGCTTTGGCTCTAAGATTAGGTTATATCTTGTTGTTTCGTCAATTTCATTTCATATTTGATGCGGACCCGCTGGGAATTAGATCCTAAGAACCCCCATTCAAGGTAGTATGCTCACCCCAAGAAAGCTAAAATCAAATTTAATGATCCACTTGAACCCTTGAATAACAAAAAAACGAGAACCCAAAGTGTTAAACGCCACAATGTTGATCAATCCTTGATAAATCTATAAAAGTTCAATGAAGAACATAAGAGAAAGCCTCTCTCAAATCTAAAATGTTTAGATTAAACACTCACTTTACTGATTTGATGCCTTCCTCAAAGATGAGCAAACCAATTTATACAAATCCTAGATGTAACTCCAAGGAATACAAAAGGTCACAAAAATAAATAGTTATTAACTCACCCATGAGAATTGAAGACTCTACACTAACTTACACTTAATACATATCACAACTCCACTAGTAACTCTTATAGACAATACATTAACTCCAAAGACAAACACACTATTGCATAGTTATTACACCTTGAAAACTGAAATGTTAGACATAAAAGACCAATAACACATATGAAATTAACTAATTTCATGCAACCTCTAATAATAACAAATAAACCAACTTTATCATCTCAAATTAATGAGATTATGACTTCAATTATTTTGTCCACATACGCATTTCTACTAGAGCTCTTTTTATTTCTCATTGTTTTAACTATCCTACACTTGGATAACACTCATGGCTCCTTTTGATTTATTCAAGCCCATATTAAAGTTGAAAAAAGCATTAACACCTTGTTTCACCCAAATGTCTTGAACCAGCCCAAGTAGTGTTTCATTAAAGTCTTTCTTTTGGTACGGGTCCTTGTAATCGATCCTCTTAGAATATGCAAAGCATCATCATCACCATTAATTAATTTATTCGTGTCATCTTTGTCAACTTCATAATCTATATCATTCCCCCTCTCCTCAAAAGGATTCATCCTCCAATCATCACCAACATCAAAAGGAGAAAGATCAACAACATTGTATGTTGCACTAATGTTATACTCACCTGGAAGATCTATTTTTTAGGCATTGTCATTGATCCTCTCAAGAACCTGGAATGGGCCATCCCCCCGAGGATGCAACTTGGACTTTCGTTGAGCTGGAAATTGCTCCTTTCACATATACACCCACACCTAATCACTTGGTTCAAAAACAATTTGTCGCCGTCCTTTGTTTGCCTTGGATGCATATTGCTCATTCTTCTTCTCAATGTGTTGCTTGACACACTCATGAAGCTTTTTAACCAATTTAGCTTTCTTATCTCCATCCAAACTTGCCCTGACATCAATAGGTAAAGGTATTAAATTAAAAGGAGTCAAAGGATTAAATCTGTAACATCTCAAAAAGTTCATATGAAATTCGAATTTTCACTTAGAAAATCATATGAAATTGATGGATGAAAATTTTGGTAAATCCCAGTTTACCCAATTGAGGAATAAAAATCAATTTAATGAATTTTTTGAAGATAATATATGAATATAACGTATATTGTGGGATATCATAGCCAAAAATACAAGGATACGCGCAAAGTTTTATAAAAATAGGATTAGAAAGTCAATTGGGATCAAGATTTGGCAACAATCTTAAAACAAAACAAGAAATTCGGCTGAAAAATAAAAAAAAATAAACTTAAAACACATCCGACGGCCATGATCAAGTCCACACCAACGCACGAGTGCATCGAATCTTCAAGATCAAACGGCCACGATCAAATCCATCAAATCCAACGACACACAATGATGAAATCACAAAATCGATCACTGCACTCGATCTGTTTCATTGATCACGAACGAGATTTGCACATTGTGATCGAGGTTCATTTGATGGTCCAGGAGAGTTTCATTGATCGCGAACGAGATCCGCACACAGCACTCGAGGTCCATCTGACGGTACAGATCAAAGCTGCATTAGTTGATCGTGAAACCATGCTGCGCTCGACGAAGATCCAACGGTTTGATCGGAGACGTTTTTGGATTGATCGCGAATTGTTGATGCACTCGAGGAAATCCAACGGCCAAGATCAAAGGCTCCAATTTTTGTTAATCGATCCGAGATTAATTTGACAGCCAAGATTAAAGGAATCGAAATTAAAAACGAAAATTACAAACAAAATATGAAAAATTCAAAAAAAAATCTGAAAAAGGTTTCTAAAATCTGAAAAAATCCAAAAAATACTCATTTTACTCTAAAAATTAGAAAGTACAAAATTGTAGAGAGTTTAGGTGTTTTACTCCAAGAAAAACTCAAAACTTTCTAGTTTTCTCCCTTTGAAAACCTATATAAACTCCCCTACGATCTTAATTTCTTCATTCCAAAAATACGAGTTGAAATTGCCTCTTATTTTCTAAGACTTCTTCTCGACACCTCTTCCTGTCTTCCCTTCTTGTGTGTGAGAAGTTCTTTTCTCAAATTGGGAAATTAAGTTGGGCGATCTTCATTGGCACTAGTACGTGGGGGGAAATTGCTGCCGAAATTTTGGAAGAAAGCGTCACAAGGTGGAAGTGATTTCTAGAACACCCTTCTGTTCTTATTTAAATTCATGGCATGCTCATTGTTTGTGTTTTTTCACTTAAATCAAAGATTTTCAATTTTAGTTCTAGAATTTTAAAAGTTTATTTCAGTATTTCAGTTTTGATTCATGTTTAAGCAATCATATCATCCATGCCATGTTAGTATCGTGTTTAGGCTTTTAAATTAAAGTATGATGCATGTTTTATGAGTGTTTCATGAATTGACTATGTATATTCTAAATTTTAGTTGGATTCCAAATTCTAAAATTTACTTTATGAGATCATGACATAGGAATTAATCTAAGACGATGGTGATAATAACCACTTACCATCATAGTGGTCAAGGCAAAACTACGGATGTTTTTTTCATATGAGTTAGGTCATATGGTTTTGAGACCTAAGTACTTGAGGGTTGTGTGCCACTGGTGGGTCACCATGTGTAATGGGTTGATGCTAACATATGCCACTAACAGGTTGATGCGGAGTGGGCCCTATTTACTTAGTTAAGAACATCAAGGGATTAAAGACCCTTTTGGTCTGAGACTCGACTTGAACAAATTGTTGTTTGAAACGCCTAATGATTGCAAGTGTTTGAATTATGATTGTGTTATGAGTTTGAATATGAAAGATGGTTGTTCGAAAAGGATCCACTGGGTTATGCGCTCATTCCTTCCTTTCTTATTTTTCAGGAACATGAAACCCATGGAGCAGTTGAATATAGATAGTCCTTAGATAGTTTCTACATTATTGTATTTTTTAATTTTTAAGGGCATGTTGCTCAAAGTTTTTATGTTTTTCTACTGAAAAGTATTTTGAAGTCTTTCGCTGTAACAATTAGTTCTTTTTTTTGGAAGAGTTTAGTACTTTCAATTTCTATTATGAATAAAAAAGTTTGAATTTCTTTATCTGTTTTAATTTGCCTTGATTTTATTGAAAATTTTGTATTCTTTAATTTTATACAAAGGCACGAGATATTGAAAAGAAAAGAACAAGTGAGTGTCACTTGTAAAGTAACACCGGCCCGACCCGCCATTTTGTTAAGTCCATTGTTAAGAGAACAGTGATCATGTACACTGCTTAAAGATAAGGGGGTTGGGGTGTTACAAAATCTATAAACTATTTCAAATGGAGAATATGTTGTAGAAGAATGCAAACTTCTATTATAGACAAACTCAATGAAAGGCAAACAGTCTTCCCAATTTCTCAAGTTCTTCTAAATGATGGTTCTAAGCAATTGAGTCAATGTTCGATTGACGACCTCTAGGGATGATAAGCTGCAAAAAATAGTAACTTAGTTACAAGTTTTCCCCACAATACTTTCAAAAAGTAACTAAGAAATTTTACATCTCTATCTGAAACAATACTTTTGGGTACACCATGAAGACGCACAACTTCTTTAAAGAACAAGTCAGCAATATAAGTGGCATCATCTATTTTATGGCAGGGAATGAAATGTGTCATTTTAGAAAAGCGATCAACCACAACAAATATGGAATCTCGATCGTTCTTCGACCTTGTTAAACCCAAAGTGAAATCCATGGATAGGTCAACCCATGGTTTATCAGGTACGAGCAAAGGTGTATAAAGTCCATTAAGTGAAACCTTGGATTTAGCCTTTTTATAGATGATACAATGGTCACAAACACGTTCCACATCTCGTTTCATCTTAGGCCAGAAAAAGTGTTATTGTAAAACTGCTAAAGTCTTTGTGACACCAAAGTGCCCCAGTAATCCTCCCCCATGGGATTCTTTAACATGCAATTCTCGTATAGAGCTTGCTGGTATACAAAACTTGTTTTCTTTGAACAAATAAACATCAACTCTCTAAAATTTTCCAAAAGATCCCTTTTCACAAGCATGAAAAATATCACTTAATTCATGATCATTGGCATAAAATTGTTTGACATGCTCAAAACCTAATAAACGTGCATTTGAAGAAGTAAGAAGAGCATACCTCCTAGATAAAGCATCTGCGACTACATTCTCCTTACCTTGCTTGTATTTTACAACATATGAGAAGGTTTCAATGAATTCTAACCATCTAGCATGCCTTTTGTTCAACTTACCTTTACCTTTGAAATGCTTCAAAGATTCATGATCTGTGTGGATGACAAACTCTTTAGGCCATAGATAATGTTTCCATGTCTCTAACGCCCTCACAAGTGCATAAAGCTCCTTGTCATAGCTTGGATAATTCAATCTAGCCCCATTTAGCTTTTCACTAAAATATGCAATAGGTCGCCTCTCCTGCATCAAAACAGCACCTATACCAACTCCCAAGGCATCAAATTCAATCTCAAAAGTTTTATTTAAATTAGGTAATGCCAACAAAGGTGCAGAACATAAATGTTCTTTAAGAACATTAAAAGCATGCTCTTGCTCCTTGGCCCAACGAAAAGTAACAGATTTCTTAATAACTTCACTTAGAGGTGCAGCAAGTGTGCTAAAATCCTTCACAAAACGTCAATAAAAACTTGCTAACCCATGAAAGCTTCTTACCTCAATGATGCTTTTTGGTATTGGCTAGTACTTTATTGCCTTTATCTTCTCTTCATTGACCTCAATACCCTTTGCACTTACAACAAAACTAAGAAAAACAACCTTATCCATGTAGAAATTGCACTTTTTAAGATTAGCATACAATTTTTCTTTTCTAAGAACATCAAGGACACATCTCAAATGACCCATATGTTCATTGAAATCTCTACTATACACTAAAATGTCATCAAAATATACCACAACAAACTTTCCAATAAAAGCACGCAAAACATGATTCATTAATCGCATAAATGTGCTTGGAGCATTAGTGAGCCCAAATGGC